>PNEQ01077277.1:0-80887 GCA_003012365.1 Medauroidea extradentata | reverse complement strand
GGCTAGGAGGACTGGCGCCCACCTCGTTGACGGCGACCAACTGGACGCAACAATGTTCTTGTATTAGCTGTATAGGGTTGTGAAAGTTAGTACGTACCTTCCTGAAGGGTGACGGCCATGACAGGACGGCTAGGAGGACTGGCGCCCACCTCGTTGACGGCGACCAACTGGACGCAACAATGTTCTTGTATTAGCTGTATAGGGTTGTGAAAGTTAGTACGTACCTTCCTGAAGGGTGACGGCCATGACAGGACGGCTAGGAGGACTGGCGCCCACCTCGTTGACGGCGACCAACTGGACGGTGTACTGCGTGGCAGGACGTAGGCCGTGGACGCGGGCACGTAGTGGACCTCCAGCTGCAGCTGTAGTGTTGGTCCAGTCGTCGTCCTTGTCTGCGCGATGCTGCAGCACGTATCTGAGCAGTGGAGCTCTACCAGAGTACGGCTCGCTCCAGCCCACGTCCAGCCAGCGACTGCCGACCTCCAGTACTTCTGCCGGTCCAGGCTGCTCCGGCGGCTCTACCACACACACATACATACACATACAAACACTATTAAGGCCACGGGTACCTATTTATACTATTTTAATAAGTTTTTTTATTTAATTCCTGAAAGGGGGCTGACATCGCAAAGCTGTTACATAGAAAAGTTGGAAATTGTTTGTAACATCTAGCCTGTTGTTTTCCCAAACATTAGGTTTTATAATTTTGGATAATTATTGATATCAAGAAAGTTTTATTAAGTCGATTGTTAACCAAAATTGTGGAAACATTTATATTTAAAAAAAAATAGGCTACAAAAAACAAACAATTTCCAACATTTCTTTGTAACGGTTTTGCGATATCGTCTCCCTCCTAGGATTTTAAAAATTAAACTCGCAAAGACAGCATATACAGGAACCCGTAGCCTTAAGGGGCCTCCCTCGATAGGCTGTGTTAGTGTGTTTGTTTGTGTGAGGCAGAAGCGGTAAGGGCGCCACTACCGACGTATGTAATGCATTATCGCTTCTCCGTGCAAGCCCCTTAGATGGAGTGCAATGCTTCACTATTATCCATTTCCTGTGGGACTTCAAGCGTTGACCACAATTTCATATTTGTGGGCCAAGTCTAGCCCTTGTCTCTATTGTTGTGTTGTTCGAATACGGTTCTTGTTTTTCCAGATATGGCAGCCTGGAAAAGCCATTTTTGACCATTTTGAGTAGCCTTAAATTGATGTTACTATTAAACGTGCCACATTTTCAAACATATAGCGACACCGTTCTAAATGTGTGTTCTATTCGTAGACATTGTGCCGGTGTTTACTTGAAACTGGGTTACAGTCAACGTTTCTGTTTACGACGCATTATTTTCCCGAGTGGAAAAAAAAAAATGGACCTATTTTCGCCTAGCGCATATTTATAGTTTACTGGATATTTACTTGGTATTTGTGGGCGATGGTATGGATTACCATGATGTAAGTTGTAAACAGACGTTGGAAAATTACGTGAAATAATATAATAACGTATCTTTGCCATCACAGACGTGCTTCAGTGTTCCCAGCTCAAGGCATATATGCAGTGTATTGTTTGATTTGCGCTGTGACGTCGGCAGAGAGGGGAAAAGCCGATGCAGCAGAGGAAGAAAAACAAAGTTTCCTTTAAATCTGGATTCCACCACCTTCTTGAAAAAGTAAGGGAGTGAGGGAACGACTATACAGGATGAGTCGGGAGGAAAGGTACATGCTTTGAGGGGTGACAGTACTAGTGATTCTGAACAAAATGTTTCTAACAAACATACGCCAGTTTCTTAACCGTTTCAGAGAAACCGAATGAAAACAACAAGAAACGGGAAATGTGCAGGTGACGGTAAATCACGATACTGTTATCGTATGTTTTGTTTAATTGTGTACGTTATGCCTTTTGATTGGCTAGGAAGTTTAAATTTCTTATTTTAGGGTTTGCTTCACCTGTATCAATTTTTTATTATGTCTGCGAGGAAATTAACTTAAGAATTTTTTAACCATGTTTGCAAGAAAATTAACCTAAACATTATTAATCATGTTGGCAAGGAAATTAAATAAAAAATTTAATTGATCATAAAGGTTATGGTTTTCCCAAAGTTCGTAAATTGTAGGTAGGGCAATGTTTGTGAGCTGCTAAACTTGAAACAGACTGAAAATGACTTTGTTATGATTTTGTATGAAAATAATGTTGTACTTGAGATATTTATCGGGCTTTGCTAGATGCTGTTATTACCAGCTATATGAATACTTATTGTATATCTAGTCATGCTTTGGCCGTCATATGTATCTGAGTTATCAAATATTATGATATTTATGTAACTATCGGGTTTTGATACATGCTATACTTGCAGCTGAATTGTAAAATTTATTGCATATCTAGACATGCTTCGGCCAACCTTTGCGCCTGAGTAAATTTTTGAATTGTTGTTGTTTGTAAAGTATTTATATATTATTCAGAAATATAAGAAAGTCAAATGAAAACCAAATATATAAATATCTCTGCATTTCAATCATTATTTAATATATTTTATTTAACACCAATACTAGAAGGTTGCAGACACACACACAAAAAAAGTAATATTTGGTTGTTGATATGGTTGACACTCCCTAGGTTAGGTTATGGAAAACTAAAGAAAGAACCAGGGGAACGGTGATTAATTCCAGTGTTTCTGCTGTTGCTTTTCTGTGATCATGATTTTGTCACAAGAAGGTCTTAGTGCTCTCAACATAAAGGTACAACACGCGTTAAATAATTTCGTCAAAAAACGAATAATCGTAACTCGCTGCAACACGTTTGAAGTGCAGGTAGGGAAGCCTCTTAAGCCTAGTTTTCACCACCGATAACATTGCTAATGACTCGTGTTTTCAACTAAGTTATTAACAACGTTGTAAAAATGCTTGAAAATTGTAGACATCATCATGTAATCTACATTGTTACCAACATTCTGTTATGAACTTTGTTAATATTTATAAATATGTTAATGACATTTGTTAGTAACATTTTATTGAAAACATTTGCTAGCATCAAAAGCTATACATTTTAAAAACATGTTAATAACTTTGTCACCAATACGGTTGATAACACTATTTTCCAGACCCATTCTAGGGCGGTCTACATCAAATGATGTTGGTAGTAAGTGTTATTATAGGTCGTTAGGGTTAAATATGAGCACTAAAAATTTAACTTTTGAAAATATAACCAACCGGTACTGCATACAATTAATCATTAACTATAGTTGCTTACTGCTTGTATGGTTGGCAGCGAATCCACGCAATTCAGTTCCGTGTATTTTCCCTTATAATACAACGCACTAAACAAAATCAACAGAAATCGACACACTTGTATTTTATATAATTAGTACTTATTTTTTATTTCACTACATAGCTTCCTGCCGACTGCACAATTTACCTTACACGCGCAAACTTCAAGTGACGTGTCCAGAGAGGTTAGACTTTGTCGCGTCGTTATCCGTTACGTGCGGAAAGATACTAATTGGCTGAAAATAGAACTTTAGCAGGGCATTTTTGAGTGCTGACTTTGTAACGAACCACTTATAAAACCAATGTTATCAGCAATACTGTAGGTATTTTTGTCATCAGCACTCTTATTAACCTCCATTTATTATCTTGAACTTTGTTAGTAACATTTGTGTTTTCAGCAGTGTTAATAATACATCTGCTATCAACATTGCTATAAAATAGTGTACCATAGCTTAGAATTTGATGATAACTTTTGTGACTAACATATCGTAAATTACATTGTTACTGTTCTTTTTCTGTGTAAACTGGGCTTTACTGGCACAAAGAAAATGTTACAAGAAGAAATGATGGCCCAACGGTGACGCCACAGAAGACCCTACTATCCAGAGGCCTTATCCCCTATTTCGTTGAAGTTATCCATTTTTTTTTTTAGTAAATTAAGGGTTCAATGAATTATCGGCAATGTCTCTTAATAGAAACAATAAATTTTTACTATTAGGTGCGTATTAGTGGATTAAATTGTTACTATGAGTGATTTAGTTTAAATGAGACAATTATCACCATACATTTGTAAATAGTTAAATTATTTCATAATTAGGCTGTAATACTTCGAACACAATTTGCGTAATGTAAGGTAATGTAACTAGCTAAGCCTATATTAAAATATTTTCATATAAATCTTCCCGAACCTGGAGGCAAGAAGAAATTAAGAAAAATGCAACATGATAAGTGACACTGGCCGTTAAGAGGGCGTGGTATATAATTCAACGCTAAACGTATTAATCTATGACTGTACGTTTCTTGAAGCCAATTTGCGAAAATTAAACAATAGCAATCCTAAACTATAGTTTTAGCCAACGCATTAAACGAAATTGTTTACAGTGTTAGGAACTTCTGCGGCACAATCTCTGACGCCGGAACCTCGTGCATTTAACTGCGGCGTAAGAGATCACGCGTAATGAATTAGTAGCTCTGGATAAATATTCACTCCTTAAGTTGGCAATGATTGTCAATGAGTATTTTATCCATATTGGCTTCGAAAAAAGCGTAGAAATCAATTGATGTTTTCAGCGTTTATTTATCTACCACGCACTCTTAATGTGGCCGGCTGGGTGAGCGTATTGTGCGTGTTTGAGGCCTAGAAGTACGGATGAGATAAAAGGACGCCTCATCACGTGAGTCACGCCTTCCTCTAGCCTCTAGGCGCAAGTACTTACGACTCGGCATCAGTTGCATTATTCTATTAATTTTTTTATTTTATTTTATTTTTTTTTTTACTTTTTTGAACTTCTGAGAAGAAAAAAATATGTGACACTTGTTCTAACATTTTTTTTTTCTGTATTTTGCTGGGCTAATTGAGGGCAAAATATAGGCTACACCAAAAATTCAACTGCGATGCTTGTAAATACAATTCACGCTATATTAGCGACTTCCAAAATTTTTCTGCTAAGAATTTCATGTAAGCAAAAATACATTAACACAATAGTGCGACAGATGGCGAGCTTTAATTGACGCGCATTCTTCTCGCCGACAACGCGCCTGTATGGGACTTTCATTTTATGATAAACTATTAAAATCGAAGGTGTATTTTACACGCATGTAGGTAACTTTAAATTATTCTGTGCCGATATTTACATACTTAAAAATACCGGAAAATCTCCAGTCTTCGCCATTTTCGGTAGCTAGAAAATATGCTTTAATGAATAGTGGTAAAGCAGAAATGGGCATACACCTCTGCAACGTTCCTTAAATGCTATTTATAAGCAGACGTTACTCATGTGCCTCTGATCATTTTTCGAATTATCTGCTAACGGCCGAAACTCGCACACCGCTCGGCGGTCTGGACAGACGACCACCGTAAGACATAGTACAACTCTTACGAGTCGATCACAATGTTTTGGGTAATACGGCCATGGACTCTGTTGTTAGCGCCTTCTCCCTTTTGGCTGTTCACTTTCGTTAAATAATACGTCCCCGCGCATCCATTCTGCAGGCCCCCTTTCCCATCTTTTCCAATCCATTGTGGCGATTAGTTTACGTCAGATTAGATTAGTTGGAACATTAGAAACAGCTGTACTCTTTCAAAGATTTTGTTAGGTTAGGTCTATATATAACGCGACGCTACTACGATGTTCGTGAACGTGCAGAACTATGTCCGCGCAGTTAAAACCAACCGATGGGAGAGGAGCCAACAGATCTCACAGCATTGCATGTCTGGGTAGCTGATAACTGGTAAGGTAAGGCAAGTGGGCTAAACTCCTCGTCGACAGCGAGGTCATTAGAGACAGTGACATACATCACCATCCCCTAATTCATCTGAGCGATCTCGGGTAGCCGTGGATGATCGGAGACGGGGATCGAACCCATGTTTCCCCGAACGCTAGTCCAGCGTGGTGGCTAATAACTAGTCTACCTGTAGATGGGTACAGGTGTCACAGCTCCCAAATCTCTCGAAGAAGCGTATCTGAGGGAGACTACTGGAACTGGACTGTCAAAATATGGTCTTCGGAACTCGGATACACAATACGCTATCATTACACAATTAATATTTCAAAAGTGTAAAAATTATAACGTATAAGTCACATAAAATCAAGACGTTTGTTGAAAGAATGAATTTTCGTCGATAATCTCGGAACACATGTAATGATTCAACACTTTTTAATGAGTATGACTTCATCGTGAACGGCATGCAACTGTTGGCTTATTCATGTATAGGATGATAAAGGACATCATTTCGTGCTGCTTCTGCGGGCTAAGCGAACAGTAATAAATTTCTGCATAATAATGAGATTTTGGCACGACGTTAGTGAACTATATAACTAGGAATGACTGTTTTCAAAATGTCATTCACATTCTTATTAAAAAGCAAATTTAATTAGCAAGAAGGGTACTAAAATTTAAATAAAGAAGAATCTATATTTGAGCAAATTATATAAATTAGCAGAAAAAGGTAATCGATGTATCGAAAAAGTAGAAACTAGTACATTCGTTCGTAGCCAATAGTTAGGAATACTGATTTATCGCGGAAAAGTCGACTCTGTACTAATAGGCCAGGCAATTCAGAATAAAAATTGTCGTAACTTTGGAAAAAATCGCAAAGAGATGATATTTGGTACAGACCTTATTTTTGATGCAAGAAATAATATATAAAAAGTCATATTGGGTCCGAGCTGTGCTCGCTGCGCTACACTGTAAAAAATGTTTAAAAAATTACTTTTTTAGTGTATTTTCGCTAATATTGGTTTTAATATAAAAGTATTTACTAAAAATTTAAGATAATTAAATTTACTACATAAAAGAAAGTGAGCAAATTTTTCGTAGATCTGATAGTTTTCCCGTAAAAGCGGTTTGAAAATAGTGTTATATGTATACCAAGCTATTTGTCATACTGACAAGACACATAGTTAAAAGTTTCACGTTAAAATAATGTAGAAATCATGAAATTAATTCAATTTTCATTTATTTACAAATTATTGTTACTTATTGAAATCATATTAATAGAACAACTTATTGCATTTCATCGAGTACTGTCGAAATAGAAGCAACTATCGATGCCTTATCGCCTTAATCTAAGTTACTTACGTAAGAGAGTACTTACTGTTTGTCATACACAATATCAATATTTAAATAACATATGTTGTATTATAAAATTTGTATACAATGCTTCAATCTTGGGCACTTAACAGTTGCAGTTTTGTAATTACTGTTTATAATTTCCAACTTCCAGTTTATTTTCTGTGTATTGTCCACAAATGAACAATTTTTTTGTTATGTGCATTTCATAATAATAAGAATGAAGTGAGCTACATTTAACTGTTTCTCTTTATGTACACACGAGTATTAAATTGACATAATACACTAAGTGATTATAAAAACAAATCTTTCACTGACAATCAGAAGTGTCTTAATTTTCAACATATTTACAGTCTTCTGTTATGGAGTAGTTCGTCCTCTTCTTCATCACCAACTAAATCTTCTGTAGATGGAGAATTTAGGCAGGAAGAACCATGACAGTTTCCACAAATGATGGAGCATTGAAGGCCGGTCTTGCGACAACTACACCCCGCACCGCAAGCTGTCACACAATTGCACGATATTGTTTTAAGTAGGGCATCAGGAGCAGGTGGCATTGTGGTGGTGACGGGGAAGAGCTTACTATTTTCAAATCTCCACCCCCAATTGATAGGTAATAACCATATTCCTTTCCATTTCTGTACTTGGTGATACACTCTGAAGGAATGCTCACGAGCTGCACTGCTTGTTGGAGGTAGCGACGCTAAATTACTCGCCCTTCCTTTCCCTACCGACTTTGTGAAACATTTGAAGCGATATTCATCTAGCGATATTTCAGATACTGGTGCTCCCTATAAGGCTAACAGGAATGATTCACTGTATCTCTCAACAATATCTTTTTGTGTATTTGAATTCTTAAACATAGATGCACCATTCCATAAATCGGGCCGCTTATTTAATAACTGCATTGCCTTCAATTTTCCCTTACTGAAGATTGCAGATGTTGTATCACATCTGATCTGAAGGTACAAAATGCGTTTCTTGCTTTCTGTGTATTTATTCAAACTTTCTGATGAATACATCTTTGTTTCGGTCTTACCTTTTCCGGGTTTCGTGAATAATATGCATTTGGAGGGAGAGGCCATGTCGACAAGTAATACCAATAAATCTACGTCTTCTCCAACGATGGCTGCAGATTTCTCAAATGACAGTGGCATCGCTGTTTTTACTATCAGAACATCAGCATCGCCTGGAGCTAGATAAGTGACAAAATGTTCTTGTTAAAATTTAGTCTTCAGCATCGCAATCAATCTTCACTTGTGTCTGTTGGCCAAAAATATATCTTGTTTTACTGTTACCACCATGCTCCCCTGAAAGTGCACATTAGCTGAACTGTATCTCGAACATCGACGAAGACGTTTTACCATACTTAGAGAAGGTGATTTATCGCAAGAATGTATTCTGCTAGCGTATTCTGCAAATAAGTGTAGCGTCCTGCATAATGTATTGTTGTGGCCGACGGTTGTGTACCACAGTGTAGTTGCTTACAAATTAATATCAGACATTCAGTAGTAGTACACCAGAGTAATCACTGGCCCAGTCAAATAGCGACTCGCCAGTAACGAAATAAAAGCGTCAAAAATGAATACATTACATTGAAGCGTAGCAAACGGTCAATTTTTCCCGCGATAAATCACCTTCTCTAACCATACTCATACCCATCACAGACTACTGCTGCATCTGAACCAAGGTGATTTCGGATATAGTTGATGTACAGGTCACAAACAGAATCATACGTTTGATATTCCTGCCACACAAACAGGTGCAGGAGGAAACCACCATCAATGATGTAATAGCAATGGTGTTTGTTCCATTCAACTGTGGTTGTTTCAAAATGGCATAAAGAGCAGACTTTTTAAATTTCCGCATTCTAGTTTCATCAAACTTAGAGAGAGGCAGGGGCGAAAACTCGTTCTTTAAGTGTTCACGTAACTCTTCATCACTTTTCTTGAGGATCGATATTCTTTGGAAGAGCTGGAGCTGATCAACTGGGACAATGGAATCGTGTATCTTTAAAATGCTGTTTACAGTCAGAAGTGGAACTACCTTGTCACTATTTTTCAGCTTCACGTCTTTGAAATTACTACCAGTATTTCTTTGCATAGCAGAAATTCCAATATTGATAGCATCATGACAGTTGATTGTCTCATTGCCTGTTATACCTGTTGATATTGACATTACCTGCTGCACATCTGGGAAAGGATTGTAATCTCAGAACCATTTGCTTCATTTACACACATATTCATCTCTGAATATTCTCGAATCTCTTACATCAACATGCACTTCTGTATTGCCAAAATTCAATCCAGTGAACTTTTCGGTTTCTTCACAAACGTCGTGTGTGGCTGGCATTCCCAGTATCCAAGTACTTAGTACACTTTCACTGATACCTCTACCATGAGTCAAGCCTCCAGGACTCTTCATAGATCTCATCAGAGTTTGCTCGATCGTCATGTCGCTCCAAATTCCGGACCAAAATTTGTTAGATCTTTTGATTGTGAAATAACCATCACCAGTGAATTTGCGGAACTCATTGCTATCCATACTGTCCTTCAAATTGCGCATATCTTGGAAATATAGTCTGCATGCTTTCTCATAAGGCAAATGCCCAGTAGAATGAAAATATGGAATCATGTTTTGCACACATTCCAAATGCAGTTTCCAATCACCCATTCGCTTAGCCTGTATGTAGTCTTTCGCCAGACTCACCATTCCTTAATACTGTATCCAAAGTTTAGCAGTATCACCCTTGTTTTGTATTACTCTGAGGACAATTTGAGAAATATGTGATAATATCTGTCAATGCTGCGGACTGTTCATCAGATATTTGTAGGCCTTTAAAAATAATAGTTGAAAGTGCCAAATGAACCAATAGATGTACTCTCACAGCTCTAGAGTATGCGTGGCCAGTAAGCATCTGCTCCACAGAGTTCTGGGCATATATCAAGCTGAGAACTTCCTACAGACCACTTCCTGCCATGATGTATCCGATACTTCCTAAGAATGACATTAGTACATGAAATACCTCTAGTCCAACGATTTTTGACAAATCAAAAGCCTCGTCACTCACTCCAACAATATCCCTAGTTTCCATGTATAAGGGTTGATCGAAAGTAACAACACAAGTTTTCTGCATCAACTTTTTGCTCTATCAACAGCAAGACAGAGAACAGTGAATATGGTGTCGTAATTTGTAGATGGTGCATTGGCAAATGGTACACAAATTACTCTTGAGTCATCAAATTGCATTTTGAAAATGATATTCTCAATGTATCCATTCCACCCGGGAATGCATGGAATATGTTGACACTTCCAGAAAATTCACACTATGTCTGCTACTGAACACACTAGCTTCTTCAAGATGTCAGCTACGTATATCAAGTTCGGTTACTTCTATCATCTGTAATCCTGCTCCACGGATATTTTCAAATATCTTCAGTGGTATGTGGCTTTTCACAGCTACCTTTGGCAGTAGATATTCTAGTCAACAGAATAATTGCATCTTCAGTCCTAGTAACCTGATACGGTGTCACAACCTGAATGCCTCCCATAACATGAAATGTGTTAAAGCCATTTATGATATTGACATTATAGCCGACATTGTCGAAGGTGTGAAATTGTGGGCTTCGTGTGGAAAATGGACGATACCTCAAATAGTTGTGCTTCCTTGTACGATGCAGAAAACCGAAAATGAGACAAAATATTTATCATTTTTCTGGATCAACGTCACTGACTAACCCAGCGTAAGACGTCGCCACATCAACTATCTTGTAGCAGTATTAAAAACATTTCTGGTACTTTTGCAAATTCCAAAATTTTGTGTACTTGTATGTAAATAATATTTAACAAACTAAGTGAGTACGTGCATATGTGAGCACTCTGATATGAACATGAAACTTTTAACTATGTGTCTTGGCAGTATGAACAAAGGTAAAATAGCTTGGAAAACATATTACACTATTTTCAAACCGCTTTTACGGGAAAACTATTAGATATACGAAAAATTAGCTTACTTTCTTTTTTGTAGTAAATTTAATTATGCTTAATTTTTAGCAAACACTTTTTTTTATTAAAACCAATATTAGAGAAGTTACATTTCAAAAAGTAATTTTTTAACATTTTTTACAGTGTAGCGCAGCGAGCACAGCTCGGATCCAATATGACTTATGATATATTTCTTACATCAAAGAAAGTTCTGCACCAAAAGTCATCTCTCTGCGATTTTTTCCGAAGTGAAAGTCTAAAGTGATATATAATTGTCCATAGTAACGTTGTTCGTTCGATGTTGGCGTGTCTCCACTTGACTGGGCCAATGATAATCTAGTGCGCCGTTAATGAATATTTATTATTCGTCTTTGAACAACTACATAACCATCCTCCAATAAAACAAGGCGCAGGCTGCTACGGTATCTTGCAAAATACCGTTGCGCGTATTGATTCTTGCGATTTTCCATTGTCTCTGCCGATAGTATTACCGTGTTAAATCTTTTAATCGTGACTTCCCGCGAATTGACAGGCGAGACGCGTCCACTCTTCGTGAAGGTTGCAGCAGAAATCTCTTTTCTCCGCGGCTTCCCACAAACGTCCGCGGTGGTTCCAAGCGACACGTCCACCCTTCGCGGAGGTCGCCACCGGAGTCCCCCTTAACTTTCGCCTTCGCGCCTACGTGGCGAACTCTCCTAGGACCGCCCCCATTTTAACTTTCAACCAATCGCGTCTCTCGTGGGTGACGACGACAACAAACACTGACATTCCTCCGTATCAATTTATTGCATCTTTTTAAAATTCACACACATTAACATTAATATCCCATTGAACTATTTACAAAGTTTTATAAAATTCTGATGAATAATTGTAAAGTAAATATTAAATTGCACAGCAGGGGGCTGGGCGTAGCCACGCCTCTCGGTGCCCCAATTTTCAGCATCAAGCCGCGCGTCCCTCGTCGGCTCAAGGCTGTTCGCTCGCTTTCACCCCATGTTTTCCTAACTTTCCCTCCCATGCTGTGTTAAGCGTCAATCTGCCGTGACAAAATGCCACAATCATCTGGTCATACTGCGCCTCTCGCCAGTACTCAAAACGGAATTAAACATTAATTACTTTAAACCAAGTTTTGCAATTGAGTCACATAAAACAAACAATCCTAATCACAATGCAATTTCAACTGGCTTTCTACGATTATTCTAACCTAATTTACAGTATTTACAATATATATGTTATTTATTTATAGTTAAAGGCTATATGCCGGTTACAACGGTAACCGAAACCACGTATTTTTTCGTCTAGAAAAATATATAACAATTTAAAATCAGCTTTTAACAAAACGTTATGGCTGCTCTCTTTGAGGGCAGACATATAATTATAGCAAAATCAGTATAAATGAGGGACATCTTCCTCTTTAAGTTGTAAAACTTGAGGCTTTTTTTTTTTTTTTTTCATTATATTGGTTTGAGTAAACGGTTACAGAATTGAACAGACAGTGATTAAGTTGAGCAGTAGAAATATAAGTTTAACCAACCAGAGAAATGTTTGGGGGTTTCATCTGGACCATTTGTAATTGATCCAAAACTCTCATAAGATTTATTTTGTGACGTGTTATTTAAATTGTAAATACTAATGACGTACGTCACGTAAGCTTTATTTTCCCGTTACTTTCCGTCTAGTTTTAACATGTGGATTATTCAATAACTCACCCAGTCGGTAATACAAGATTCACATTTCGGTCGTAATTGTGCTCTCTGCTTACTTCTTTATCTACTTCTCATTTCTTAAATTTCAGTTGCGTCAATCTCTTTACTGCCGCCTGCAACTTAGTCTGTACCAAACTCTCAGGAGAACTAAACATTTTTAAAAATATAAGTTTCTGACGGAATATCACACGCCAGTTGAGCGCATTGTCTGCATATAGGGGCGATAATGCTATATGGCATGTGAGCAAGAGTTTACCTTAGTGTCCGCGTGCCACAGACCGCTACTACGCTTGTTTGGTCCTTTTTTTACAAAATTCAAAGTGGTAACTTTTGTATCAGGAAAGAAACATTTTGCTATGCCACTAACATGTATGTTAGAATCCACTGTCCTAGGCATACTCAAGTTCCGTCTATTTGTTCATTATTAGAGGGCCGGCAATTGATCGCTGTGGGGCCGCGGTGGCCAAGTGGTCAGATAACTCACCTCCCAAAAAGGCGATACGGGTTAGATCCCCAGTGGGATCGGTCCCCGGGTTTCCACATGTGGGAATCGTGCCGGAGGATGCCGCTGGTTGGCGGGTTTTTTCGAGGATCTGCAGTTTCCCCCGCCCCACTCATTCCGGCGTTTCACCATCGTAAGGCCTCATTTCATCTCATCCTGCGGGGTACGCAGATTACCTAGGTGCTCTCATTGATGACGTCTGCATTCTGGGTGTGATATTCTGGCTCTCGGATATCGTCCTTTTACGATATTCGTATTTTATGTTTGTCGCTCGCATATTAAATTTATATCTTATAAAATAAAAAAAAAAACAATAATAAACATTAAACTTTGATTGGTACGAACTATGTGCCATATTTCAAAGCAATTTATTCATTGAATTCCTATGACTTCAATAAACATGAGAGATGTAAGATAAAATTAAACACGGTTTTAATGTGTGTATGTGGGCCTATATATATATATATATATATATATATATATATATATATATATATATATATATATATATATATATACTAATCTGTCCAGTTGCGGCTTCGCCCGCGTGTACTATAGAAAAGAGTAACTAACTTTTAATTACGTACTGATTGATGGTGTTACTATATTCTCTGTTTATCATTAATTTGCGAGTTACCTTAAATTGGTTTGTATATATTTACGTACGCAAACTTAAAAGAAAAGAGCATGTCGATTTCTCGCTAGGTTAGTTTCATTACCTCCAAAAAAATTTATTTTCCAGCTTTTCATTCTCACAAATTTCGAGTTCAGTTTTTAGATATTTTCGTAAGCTTCATTTTAAAGCAAAAACCATTTCGTTATCTCAAATGGATTTAGAGGTGCGGATAATTACTTGGAAACACGTTTTATTTTTTTAACCAACTTTAAAGGACGAATATTGAATTAACCTAAAACTACTTTTTAGGTATTAACGTAAGCTTAATTTTAAAGTAAAAACCACCTCGATATCTCAAATGATTCAAGAGATACGGATGATTAATTGAAAACACATTTAATTTATTTACCGGCTTTCAAGGACGAACTCTGAAAAATCCTAAAACAACTTTCTGAACATTTACATGAGCACCATTCTGATGCAAAGCTCATCTCGATATCTTAAGTTGTTTAAGAGAAATATTGGATTTCTCGAAAACACGTTTAATGACTTTTCACCCCTTTTATATCCGAATTTCGAAAAATCTAACAATTATGAAATATGCATTTGCTTAGGCTATGTTTTAAAGTTAAAATATTAACAATATATCATACGGTTAGAGAGTTATTGAGAATTTCGCGAAAACACGTTTTGCCCCTTTTCACACCTTTAATTTTCGATTTTCGAAAAGACCTTCCTTAGTGGGTGCCTACGTCGTGAGGGTAAGCTGCGCTGAAAATTTCACGTTTCTAGGTCCAGCGGTTTGGTCTGTGCGATGATGAGTGAATGAATGAGTGGGACACTTCATTATATATATATATACTAGTTGGCCGGCTGCGGCGTTGCCCGCGTGATATTATGTGATGTAAACAGTAACTCTGGATAAAATATGTGATGAAGGCATTTAACCGCTAGCGTACTCAATAATAGTGAACTATAATTAACTTTCTTAGCTCAGTGTAAAGAGCGCGCGCAATATGCTCGTATGATGTCATAGTAATTCCCATCGCAGAAGTCTTGCACGGGATACGAACCCGTAACCCCACCCCTTCCACACCACAAACTTTATACAATACCTGAGTGAATGTTAAAGGCATGCCGTGATAATTCTTTCGTATGTAGTGGCTACAGTTCCAAAGAGGTTTTATTTAGAAGTAGGTTGGCAAAAAGAAACGACTGGTGAATTATTTCTCCGTGATCATTCTCTTTTTTCGGGAGACTGTAACATTTTACTGCTTTTCACCTACTTAATTTTCGAATTTCATAAATACTTGAACTTTATTCGTAGATATTTACATAAGCTTCATTCTTATAAAAATCATCTCGATATCTCAACGGGTATAAGCGGTACAGATGATTATTTGAAATCACATTTTATTTTTTTAACAGCTTTCAAGGACGAATTTCGAAAAATCCTGAAATTACATTTTTTTTATATTTACATAAGATTTATTTTAAAGCAAAAACCATTTCAATATTTCGACTGGTTTAGGAGATAAGTGGGATTAATTAAAAAACACGTTATATTTTTTTAAGAGCTTCCAAGGACGAATTTCGAAAAATTGTAAAAATACTTTTTAGATATTTACTTAAGCATCTTAAAAAAATCACCTCACTATCTGAAATAGTTTAGGAGAAATCACGAATTAATGAAACACACATTTTACGGCTTTTCACCCCTTAATTTTCGAATTTCGCCAAATCAAAAAAATTGCGAATATGCATTTCTTTGGGAAATATTACGAAGTTAAAAAATTTTTGATAGCATTCCCGATTAATGAGATATCCAAGGATTATTTTAAAACACATTCAACCCCTTTTTATCCCCTTAATTAACGAGTTTCGAAAAATCCTTTCTCAGTGGGTGCCTACGGGACAAGGGGAAGCTTCCCTCAAAATGTCATGCTTCTAGGTCCAGCGGTTTGGGCTGTGCGTTGATGAGTGAGTGAGTGAGTGTGTCAGGACACTTCATTATATATAACAAATATTTAGTGAGCAGAATGTTCATAACTTAGTTTTAAAAAATGTGCGAAACATATTTTCCTATTTAATGACGTTTATTTATATAAATGTGATATTTATAAAATTGTGAATATCCTCTCCAGAAACCAGAAAAATTTGTCACTTATATTGCCTATATTGGATGGTCGGATCCTCAGAGCCCTAACTGACGAAATGGTTTTTACGACAAACTGCAAATACGAATACCTGTTGTGTTTGAAATTATCAAAAAAATATAATAGCATTTAGTTCAAAGTTTTGGCCTACAGTGCCGCTGGAGAAAAATCTTTTACGATCACGCGTGTCGTGCATGTCGTATAGTACGTGGACGTACGATGTTAAAACACTGCACCGCTCTCCTTCTGCGGATACGTACTTATCTAACAATACACAAACATACATACTATAGATATTAAGAACAACATAAATCACACGGATCAGACACAGTTAAGGGATGTGAGAGAACCGACGCATGTGACAATGAGGTTTTAAAAATCAGGAATTGTATGTGTGTTGAAGACATACGTGTTGTCATAGCCGCAACTACCGAATGTTCAAGAGAAACAACCGTGACGTAATTGATTAGGTTTCCAATTTTCCAGTATATTTACACCTGGCCTAATATAATGGTTTCCCATATTTCGAACATCCTAATTTAATTTAAAATTAAGAAATAAAACATTAGGTTGGCGTATGGTAAGTACTTTTGTATTGGACCAACGTTACAAAACCGATAAAATTGCACTAATATAAAATGTATAAAATTGAGAATGATATCAAATTCCTACCCAGTCTAATAGACTATGACGAATTTCCTGAACTTGAGCTTTAAACGGGAAATTTTTTGACACTTTGGAATGTTGGTAAATTTACGGTTGGCACTTGGTACGAACTTTTTACATTGGGCTGATGTTATATTACTATTTGAATAGCAACAGTAAAAGCGAACTAGTTTAACTTTTTATTGAGATAAAATAAAAAACACTTTATATCAAGCAAAATAATTTTGCATTTTACGAGAGAAAATTACGTGTTCGTTACTTATTTCGGTAAAGCTGGATACGTATCTTGATTTTATTAAATGTATTTACTTGTAATATAAAGAACATAACAAGATGGCGGTGTAGAGTAATGGTGAATCGATAAGGTATCAGACATGTAATCATGAAATTACCTGTTAAATTTCTCCTCGCTTTTTGGTAGAATATTAAAAATAATATGTGGTAACATTTGTTGTTCATAAGAAGGCTGAAAATACGGGAATAGTAAATATTAAGCTTACATTTGTGACGTAAATACTAAAAAAAAACTTTTTTTAATGGTTGAACGTTGGTGAAATGTTCTTTAATGGTTAGCATCAAACCACTTATTTTCTTCGCAATATGTAGAAAATTAACTGGAATACAACAGAAAAAATAGTGACTGGCCACTATAGGCGTAAACTTGGAGCCAAAAAATTAAAACCAGAACTCACTAAAATAAAGTAGCTACGAAATTTATTTATCATTAAGATTATTATGTTGTGAAGAATTTCGTTGAAAGTGTTTTTATTTTGCATGGTCTACCAATAAAATAAATTCATATTTAACAAAATTGTTTTACTTGTAACGAGTGAGTATCACAATTTTTAGTTATTTTGATTATGTGAACCAATTATTTTAATTTGTATTGAATACACGATCATCTTTAATACCCTCGAAACATAACACAACAGCGCAGCGTAGTAAACTGGACAAGGGATTGACTTTTAATTACAATGATGCTGAGAAGATATTACATCATTGTTTCGATTCTAGTAGAATTGTTTTTAATTTTGATAACTTGTGAAGAACACAAGGGTACTTAAAACGAAAGTATAATTAATATACAGCATAAATGTGCTATTATGATGTCATATTTGTATAAATTATGTAGACTCAACATAGGTAATAGGTTGATATGATGTCTGTTATAAACATAATTTATCAATTTGAACGACATTAGGCAAATATAGAAAATTAGTTGGAATCCAACAAGAAAACAATGTTGTGCCAATACAGGCCCACGCAACATATTAAAGATGGACAAGAATAGTATGCCAAGGTTGGCAACCAAGCAATAACCAACTAAATGTCACGAAACGTTTATACTTTGAACCTAAGTATTTTCACAACGTTGGCTCAATGTCTGATCCGTAAGTTAGGCCAACGTTTGCCTAACCAAAATTTGCGACATGAGATCATAATCTGTTTGAAATGCATATGAAATCAATTTTGTGAAAACATTTTATTTCATTTCGAGGATTAAAGCAGTTATTTTCCCTGAAAAAGTTAGAGCGCAGTAATTGTTTGTAACTGTCTTTCATGGGACTCTGGTGTGTTGCAAATTCTAGGACATCGAAAAATGAATAAATTCGTTCCTGTCAGACCTCTTGTGACACTTGGGCTGCGTGAGTTTACATCCCATTTGTATGTTGACGGTTCAACGTTATCGCTGTAGTTTAGTTAGGTAGTTCACGACTGCTACATAATAAAAACGTCTAAATGTAGACACATTTACACTGTCACAAAATTATAATACTTTATATTTAAAAAAAAATTGAAGTTATACTGGTCAGGCACGAAAGAAGTTGACACAAACAAATTAAAAACACGGTATTTATTTAAAATAATAAAAAATGACAATACAAACTAACGTCATACAATAAATACACGCACGCAGTCAATAAATACCAACAAATAAATAACCCTGCCACAGTAAACGCATTAAGACGCAATTAAACAGTTACAAAGAAAATAAATAAGAAAAAACATGAACAAAATTTCATTATTTTCAATATATATTTTCACAAAAATATAATTAATAAATTTATCATAAACATAGAGTCTTCTTCTAATAAATATGTTCACGGGGACAATAAATAACAAATATAAATAACTTCGTTCAGTAATTATGATCAAGCTGACAATAAATAACATAAATAAATATACACATTTTCTAAAAATAAATATGTTCACGTATACAATATAAATAAATAAAACCTTACAATAAATATGTTTTCTCGGAAAATTAATAACCTAGTGCGAAACACATTCTTTTCCAATAAATATGTTTATGTACAAAATAATTAACATCAGTGTAAATAATAATACTCTTCCAAAAATATGTTCAAGCACAAAATAAGTACCACAGATGTACAAAAAATATTCTCTTCCAATAAATACAATCACGCAGGCAATAAATTTATATAAATAAATAATCTTCTAATATATACTTTTAGACGCAGACAATAAACACACGCTGGTAGACAAGTAGAGATGAGTGTGAAGTGGTCAGTGTTGTCTGGAGCGACAGACACAGGCGAGAGGGAAGGTACCGACCAGCTCGTCGTCCACGTAGACTGGCGAGTATACCTGTGTCTGCTCTTCAACATCTTCCCTGCAGCATCCCTCAGTGTTATCTGGAGCGACAGACACAGGCGAGAGGGAAGGTACCGACCAGCTTGTCGTCTACGTAGACTGGCGAGTATACCTGTGTCTGCTCTTCAACATCTTCCCTGCAGCATCCCTCAGTGTTATCTGGAGCGACAGACACAGGCGAGAGGGAAGGTACCGACCAACTTGTCGTCCACGTAGACTGGCGAGTATACCTGTGTCTGCTCTTCAACATCTTCCCTGCAGCATCCCTCAGTGTTATCTGGAGCGACAGACACAGGCGAGAGGGAAGGTACCGACCAGCTTGTCGTCCACGTAGACTGGCGAGTATACCTGTGTCTGCTCTTCAACATCTTCCCTGCAGCATTCTTCAGCGATCTTGCAGCGCAGTGTAGTTAGCTCCAGGCTATAGTTGTTAATAGTCTTAGTGCTCCTCGTGATGCAGCTGTCGTGTCTCAGTAGTGGTCGTATCTGCAGAGAGGCCGAGGCCAGACACACGCATGTCAGTAGCAGCACCAGCTGGAGGGTGGTCGACATTGTTCTGTGCTGCTTGTAGGAACACACACACACACTGCTAATGAATAGAAACTGTGTACTATGATGCCTGCTCACTAGCCTGCCCAGCTTATATACTGTGTTTTTCTGTTGTGGGCGGTGATTCTGGAGGGTAATCACAGTTGCTGCGACCTCCTCCGCCTCTTACGTAACTACGTGCCAGAAACTTGTACTTCCCGGAAAGTTTGTGCCTGCGACGTATGCTTCATTACATAGTAGCTGCCGTATTTTAAACTCTGCGGAAACGACAGAGATAAGGACACCGCAGGAAAGAAATATCAACCCAAGAGTTTTGGCTTACTCTGTTTCCGGCAGCAGAGCAAAAGAGATTTTAAACGATTATAACATGAGCTTTGTTAAGAAAAATTACAATATTTAAGCCGCACACTTAACAAAAAATATAATTTTTACATAAGTACAGTTATAAAACCAATAGGAATGCAAATTGAATATTATACTTCTCTCTCTCTATAGGTCATTCCTAAGAAATAAAATAGGCGTGAGCGTAAGTCTTTTCGAAATGCAAAGTTTTAAACTGCTAGATTTTAAAACAATTGTTTGGTTACCTAGTATTATTTTAATAATGTTGTCAGGTGAGTATTCTAAGTAATGAGCACCTGTGAGTATGGCCTTCTCTCATCCTCTTACCTTACTTCTCACCCCCCTTCCTCCTTTTTTTCTTGGAATTATTATGAGTGTTCCAGGTTGTTTCTCCTTTATTTGTTTTAGAAAATGTTGAATTATAAGTATTAGAATTTACTATCTCTAAAAAGATGATATTATCTTTCTTTTCTAAATTTTTATTGTTGGTTGATACCTTGGGTAACCAATTCTACGTGGTATGAGTAAGAATGATGTTTATTTAATACAGTAGTATTGATTTAACGTAAAAAGAATTCCGAATTTCTATTAATTTGTTTTAACTTTGCAATAATGCTAGCTTCATTTAATTTTTTTATTTTCTTTAATTTTTATTATAACATAGGAATGTAACTACTGTTAAAAGCTTACTAGGACGCCAATTTTTTTTTTTTTTTTGTTTCCTCTCGTTAGCCAAACAGTCACCACTGTTGTTTTGTAAGAGAGTTTATTGGATTTGTTTTGTTTTTAAGAACTACGTTCTGCAAGTAGTTGTGTCAGTCCTCAGTAAGTCTGAGGCGTGTTTTTGAAAGAATTTTTGGCTTCTTGTCAGCTGGTTAGTGACAAGGTTACATGGTTTATCCCTCTGACTCTTTATCCTCCCCCCTTACCACTACTACCTTTTCATAACCTCTTTTGTTCCATAGTCTAGATCCCGGCAAGTATGAGTTACATAATTTTTAGAATCGAGTACAAACGAAAACACGTAAAAGACAATATGATTGCCATGCGCTTTGAAAACGTTACTGGACAATAGCCTGTTTCGTTACGTTGGGAAATATATACTGAAAATTATAGCGACATCTTAAAATATTTTTTGCACTAAAATTATACTGCGGATAGCATAACATGCATTTATGTCACGTGATATAGAGAAGACTGAGAAAAAAAATTAAATATAGACGAGTTTCCTCAGAAAACCAACCAAATAAAAGGAATAAATATCTTGTCATTAAAATATTATTAACATATTAAAATATCAGTAGGCTACGGGATTGAGAGAGTACCAAGCCAACAGGCGTGGAATGGAGTAACCTGGCATCTCGACGCCATTTTGGATGTCACTTAGACTTTTGACCCTGACCTTAACCTTTGATCGTGACCATGACCTTTGGGCCATAACCTTTGAAATGTGAACATTATTCAAGAAATGTACCAAAAAATTACAATCGACATAATCCCCAATAAATTTCAAACATTACTAAAAAGTCCGAAAACTCCAAAGATTTCCCAAAGATTTCAAAAGTATCTGACAAGAAATTAAATATTAATGAAATTACTTTATCCAGACTTTCTTACAATTTGCCACTACTCGTAAACACATGATTATGGCATATCTTCCACAACATGTGGGCCGAACATTGTTTTTCCATTCACAATCGATAAACTGTTACCCCGACAAACGTTTGTTACTAAACTATCAGCATTTCTGAAATTTGCTTGAGTGAAAACATATTTCCTAAATTTTATATAGTGAATGTACTTTGCAGTAGCAAACATATGTCACTATTTGTGAAGTAACCATTGAAATTTAGGAAGGACCTGAATATATTTTATGAAGTTTTCTATGGACTTATTTCTCATGACCGTTACCTATAACTTGTTTCTTTACAGTTTCTTTAGCAGCGAAGCACGCGTGCTTTACATTTTCAATGCATCTGTAATTTAATATTAAACTAAACTTAGTATTGAACATTTATTAAGGTAACGCACTAACTGTGCGGCTATTTAGGTTATAAAATCAACTTTTTTTTTGTGCTTCTGCTTCAAAAATATTAATTGGATGTTTCAACTCTCACGTGTCTTGAGGTTCTACCTGCAAATTACTGACGTATGGTGTTGCAGTAACCTAATTGTGATTGGCGCAGTCAAATGAGAGACCTCACTTCACAAAGACACGATGCCAATAACCATGAAGCATAGCTGAGTGAAACAAACTGGAGAAAAATTCTTTTCACGAAAAGTTCATGTTCCTATGTATTGAATTAAACATATCTGTTTTTTTTGCAGACGCAATAGATGCGCGTCGTGAAGGAATGCATTTTATTTATCTATATCGTCTTTAAGGCGCAGTTAAGGCACGGATGCCTTTTTTGACACTGGACCAATTACACATATCATTACAAACATAAAATACAATTATACGTTACATTTTTAACAGTACAAATCAAATAGATAAATAATGCTATATAATTATGTTATACATAAACATAAACAAAATTAATAAGCATTCATACATACATACATACAAACATGAGAGGGGAAAAAAGACTAATTACCCACCAAAGGATTTGACACTTTGAAATGTTCATACTCTGAGGTCATACGCACACAAATACACACACATATACCATCACACGTACAAAATCCCCCCCCCCAAAAAAAAACAAAACTATTTTTTCCCTTCTCACTCATCCTTGCATACATACGCGAACGCGCACGCGCGTGTGCGCGCGCACACTCACACACAAGTAGCTAGCCTCATTCTTCATTCAATGGGGGGACTAAGATAGTTTTTATTTACTGCCTTCTTAAATGTATGGAAATTATTTACGTTCCTTTGCTCAGTTTTTAAGGTGTTTCGAATTTTGGATGTAGCAACAGTGAAGGATTCTGAACAATATTTGGTTTTATGCAGTGGTACTAGCAACCTGTTGTCAGCCTTAGAGCGTGTGTTTACAGAGTGACGATCGTTCAAATAAGAGAAACGCTTGCAAATGTAGTTTGGTTTGTTTAGAGTAAAGAGTTTTGTGGAGCAAAAACAGAGAATGCGTAGCTCTTCTTTTATCTAACTTTAGCCAAGACAATTTCTTGCGATAGGGACTTACTCTGTCACGTGGTTTTAAGTTAAATATGTATCTTATAAATGTATTTTGAAGTTTCTGCAAACGTGAAGAGTAACATTCGTTGAGGCTATTATAAAATACATCACATTAGACAATTAAAGGCAACAAAAGGCTTCGAACTAAAGTGATCTTTAACTCAGTCGGCATAAACTTTTTGAATGTCTCAGTGAATGTAATGAGCGATTTACTTTTCTGCATATTTTGGTAATGTGGGGAGCCGACGATAAAGTTTGATCTATTGTAACCCCTAAGTTGACGACATTCTTTGAGAGAGGGATTCGGGTATTGTTAAAAATTATTTGTGGAGGAGTAAGTTTATTTATGGATGATACGAGACTTGGTGACCCAAAGGCAATACATTGTGTTTTAGCGGGATTTACAGTAAGGCAATTCCTGTAAATCCCGCTAAAACACTGGGACAGTATGTTTCAGGTGTCATGTAGGCGGACCCTTTAAGTTTCTAACTCGGCAAAATGCTACTGGCCTCGCATCAAATTCTCACGCTTAGATTGCAGTACAGGGTTATGTGGACATTAGCTCTCTAATTCCGACGCACGATAACTGCCGTTAACATTGCGCGCGCTGTTGCCAAAAATCCGAAAATTTGCAAATTGTAACTTTAATCTTAAAATTATTGCATATTGTACAGCAACAAAACGCTCATAGGTTGATATATTTGGTTCACCATTTACACCATTTGAAGGGATTGAAAAATTAAAAAAAAATATATATATACACACACACACACACACACACACACACAAACACACACACACACACACACACACACACACACACACACACACATATATATATATATATATATATATATATATATATATATATATATATATATATATATACATACATACATATATATATTTTTTGAACGTGGCATTGATTTCATGCATCCGTAAATATATCACATAGTAATTTACGAATCAAAAACAAAATCGTATCCAGATTTTTATGGTGTGTAATGTCATACATCTGGACGCCAACGAAGAAATGTGAAGGCTAAACATGTTTTTTGTTAACTGTACAGAAATTTTGGCGTGTGCTTTTTACAACAAACTGAAGCATCAAAAATTTGGTAAGTGAGAAATTTTTTTTGTTATAGAAGTTATAAAGCGAAGAAAGCGAGGAAGTTATTCGTAATAAGCTAACTCTATTTTTAAAAGCAACCCCACCGATATAGCTTTAGCCATTCTCTTGTTCATAACTGTGTAATATGTGGTGTTTTATTATTATGCTCTCACCATGCGCTCGCCTTACAAACTTAGACAGCTGAGTGTCGCTCGCAGTTTTGTCGGACGAGAATAAACGATGCGTTATCATTGCTAACTCTGATGTTTTGTCTGAAAAGGTTAATAAATAAGATACAGGCTTCCTTCAGTCAGCAGTTTTCTTCGTCCTGTATTCTAAACCGGTTCAGGAGTGAAACTATATGGTCTCAAGGCCAAACGATTCGTCGTGTATAGTGACTGATTTCGAAGCAGAAATTTCGTGTGTGTTATTATTGTTAACATTTATTTGTACGCAAGGTAAAACAATACATTACATAATATAAGTAGGTTATGAGCAAGAGAGCGAAATACTATGTTAATCTTATTCCTGTATTTCTCGCGTACTACTAAAGCATTAATGAAGCTTTAGAAGAAACTGGATGTTTTAAACCAAAAAATTAACGTTAATAGGAGGAAACAATAGTGACACAGTACATCAAATTAACATGAAAAATTGAAAATACTCAGGAAAGACAAACAATTATAATTCCCATAAACAAATTTAAGGCCACGATCCTTCATTTCTACTACTTGAAATATAACTATTTTTTAATGTCTTAAATTAGAGAAATTATAAAAATAAATCTCTCACCAAGTTTGTTTATAAGGTTTTACCATGTCGTAATTGTTTTTCATGACAAAAAATTACCTAGTTATTTGATTGACGAAAATTCCTTTAATATTGCAGTTACCTTCAACTTTAGGTTTAAGTATTGAAAAACGACACAAAACAAATTTAAACAATACTGGAAAACAAATTGTACGATATATGCTCTCGTTTAGGCTTAAAATATAATTATCAAAGAAGTAGTGGGAATGATTGATATTGCATAAGTTGACAACTCGGCAAAATATTAATTTACACTCTTTTGATTGATAACATACCCCTCTCCCACTTTAAATGTATTCTTAGCAGACGATAAAAATGACAAAAAAAAAACAGGCATATTTTCTAATTCTAACATGACATTGGCACTGAATGATCAATTTAATAATCATCAACATCACCCCAACCACATTTTTGTCTTCAGACAGGCGCTAGTAAAATGGAAGAAAAATCTTCCGTTTTGTCAGTAGTTGCTATAATGATTAAAATTTATGGTATAATTATTTTGTTATGAAGTGCCTGTTACAATTCATGTAGTGAATTTATATCGGTGGAGTGTGTGAATTGTTTCTTATTTTAAAGTTATATAAACTGTCATTGATAGCTTATTTTGAAGCAAAATTTTATACGAATTGTATTTCCAATTAGAAAATAAAAAATGTAATATTTTAAAACTCAAAATCATGAGGTATATTACGTCTCACGAACTCCGTTGCGCGGCTGCGATCTGGCAACAGCGCGCGCCATAAGACATGTACTGTAATCTAAGGTTGGGACGCTCTGTAGTAACCAATACCGGACAGATTATGCAATTCTGTGATAACACTGATTACAAATCCACCTCAAGCCAACAGATAACATTACACTTCATTTTGTTAATTTACGGTACGCTGCCAACAAAACAATGCCGAAAAAACTTTCTCTTTTCAAGGAAGAACCAGTTTTCTTTGTCACAACCGAAAATAATTGAGTCAAATCAAAGACAAGATTACTCCAAGCATATAAACAAGACAAAATTAATGTTATATATATATATATATAAATGAAAGCTGACTGACTGACTGACATATCAAGCTGCAGCCCAAACCACTGGACCTAGAATCGTGAAATTTTTTGTGGGGGTACCCCTCAGGTCGTAGGCGAGCACTAAGAAGGGATTTTTCGAAATTCGACCTCTAAGGAGGTGAAAAGGGGTGAAATGTGTTTCCGAAGAAACGTCGGTAGAGCTCGAACCCGACGGCCAATCGTCGTGATTTTTACTCTAATAGGACACTCGTAAAAATGCATATTAGCCATTTTAAGGATATTTCGAAGTTCAACATTTAAGGGGGTCAAAAGACATTAAATGTGTTTCCAATCAACTATCGATATCTATCGAACCCTTCGGGATATAGAGTTGATATTCACTTCAAAATATTGCTTACGTAAATACCCAAAAAGTGGTTTTAGGTTTTTTTTTTAAATTCGACCCCCAGGCAGTAAAAAGGGGCAAAATGTGTTTTTTATGAATCGTCTATATATGTGAAACACAACTGGCTATCGTCTTAATTTTTTAACTATAATTGGTTACTTTTACAAATGCCTATGACAGGACTCAAAGACGTTTCGAAAATCTTAATTTAAAGGGATGAAATACGTGAAATGTGTTTTCGATTATCCTTCCATATCTATCGAATCAATCGAGATATCGAAGTTCTCTTTTCTTTAAATTGTTGCTTTTGTAAATATCCAAAGTACCATTTGAAATATATTTTCCGAATTTGGCCCTAAACTGGTTAAAAAAGGGGTAATATGAGTTTTCGACTCACATTCGATACATATCGATCGCATAGTTTTTTATATAGCGACGTGATTTTTGTTTAGGATTGATGCTTACTCAAATACCTAAAAATTTATATCAGGAATTTTCGAAATTCGCCACCTAAGGACGTGAAAAGGGGTGAAAAGTTGTAAAAGCGTTTTCAATTAATCGTCGATTTATCTTGAACCCAGCGGACTAATGTTGTGTTTTTTACGTCCACGAGATACCAATAAAGTATTCTAAAACGTGATTCAATGGTTTTTCAAAATTTACTCTCTTAGTGGTAAAAAGACCTTGAATGAAATTTAGATAAATCCTCGATATCTATCGAACCCGTCGAGATATATTTTTGCTTCAGGATGATGATTACAGAAATTTTCGCAAAACGGTTTTCAGATTTTTCGAAATTCAATTTCTCAATACTGTGCAGGGCTGAAATGTGTTTTTTTAGTTGTTGATCGATTTTTATTCGACTGAATGGTCTAGCGATGTGATTTACACTTCAGTTGGATACTTATACAAATGTCTAAGACGTAAATTTAAAATATTTCGAAATTCGACACCCGAAAGGGTGAAAAAGCACAACATTTGTTTTCCATCAACCCACAATATCTGTCTAACCAGTAGCGATATTGAGGTGGTGTTCGCGTCAGAGTGATGCTTACGTAAATATTAAAAAATATATATGTATGTAATTTCTTAATTTCTTTTCTTTATAAGAAACGCGATTATTAAGAATAAAACTAAGTTGGTCAATATTCAATGCAGACGATCCGAAAAGCAGGAACGAGCAGCGAGAAACAACCTATAGCCTACAGGAGTTTCACTCTACAGTAACCTATCGAGACGTGGTATTGGACAACCTCTATAAGCCCAGGACACAGATATATTTTTTTAATACAATTTTATTTTCATGAATTATTTCGACGTTACATGACGCAGTTGTTTGTTACTCAGGTCTTAATTCCGGGAGATTCTGGGCTCGAATTCCGTTAAAAGCTTCGTGCGAACGTTCAGTTCTGACACACAAAAACTGCTAGGCAGATATAATTAGTGCAATTTACATGTAGTCTTTAAAAGGGGTAAAATTGCAGTTCGCTTTCCACTTAGGTTCCTCTACAATATCATCTGACATATCGTTGGTACTGCCAAAAGTGATTAAGTCATAAATGCTATTTCGTTTAAAAACAATATTAAATTGTAGATATTAACAAAAATGTGGTATGTTACTATGTTGTGACACAACAGTACGAAACGACGAATAGACTTTAAACTTAGGCAATTGTTCGTGAACAACATATACATATTCCTAGCATTTTTATAATTTTTCTCATTTTGACTTTGTCCCTTTTGGCAGTAAACCGACGATACATCATCTCATTAATCTCAAGTTTAAGGCACCAAATACGTTTTCGCGAAACCTTTACCCACTGAAACTTTGTAATGGCAATAAAGTTAAAGTGAATATTTTGAAAATATATAATTGAGGGCACCGTCACCAATGGTTGTGCACAGGGTAAACAGATGTTTTTCATTCGATTACCATCTTACCTTAGGTGTCTGTAATAACCCCCCAACCTCAAATTGGCAGGGCTATAAATAAGGCCCAGGCGAAGTCGCTGTTAGTGGCAGGGACAAACTTAAGACTGCTTTTCGCGTGGACAGCTATAGCTACTTATCCTGCTAGGAATTAGTTCAACAAGCTGCTTGGACATTCTAACACTTGATGAATGAAGTACCAATCTTGTGTACAATGAGGTTTTTCAATTAAAGTAAATATTATCAGTTACGAATAATACTCGCGAGCAAAGCCGCGGGGGACTGCTAGTCTGAATATAAATAACATCAAATTATTTAGGACCAGTTGCACAAATATGTGTCTAGATTAGTGTTAATTGTCCAACCATGTTGTATCACATGCTTTTATTATCTTATAATTTACTAGGGTTGTAAGACTTTGGTGGTGTTTTCATGTTTATGTTGGCAATAAAGTTACCAGAAATGTGCAATTTTTATCTCGAAAATAAAAGGCATGGTGTTAATAAGTGTGCCTTCTTTATTTACTTTTTTTCCGTATTATCTTTAAAGTTGTTACGGAAAATTGTAACCTTCGAAAAGGCGATTGGAAATAATAATGAGCTGACATGCAAGTTCCCGAAAACTTTGGAACATATGTGAGTTTGATATATACTTTATAAGCCCTTTTTGTGTTAACATTAAACATTTCACTTAAATCATTACAACATAAATACTGCCTGTTATGCATCTAAAATTAATACCAGTCAAAATATGTGACGAAAATGTAATATATATATATGTATATATATATATTTGTTTAAGTGGAATATGTGATTATACAAGCAAAATCAGGAAAAACATGCAAAGCCGCACGCTGTTAATTTCGTTGCAAATGTGACTCAAATCCCGATGCTAATTAATACAATTTTAATTTAAAGTGATAAAAAACAGGTTTGGAAGTAACACTGGAAATACACAGCACTCACGTGTAATAATTATCTTGATTCTGTACATGAATTGGCTTGAGTAGAGACACGTTAGGTTTGCTAACACAATTTTTCTTTCTCTTTAACCTAGTCTACACATTCATACATAATTATCGTTTCATGCTATAATAACTCATAATGCGACTTTGCATACGAATCATATTTGTATTAGCTTAAATGAGTCACGCCATTGCTGCCACTGTGACCGCCATCTTGTAAATCGCTTCGCATCGTCGTGCGCAGGACTTGAATAATGGCGATTGCAGATCACACAACGCCACTAAGACCCTATGTAAAATATAAACGAATAAAAGAGAAAAAAAATATCATTAAAAACATCATGCCAGTGTAGCTGTAGGATTAACAAAATTGTTTAACATGGATACAAATCATCCACAAAGCCTAACTGATTAGAATGTTTAAGGGAGCACTTACCAAAAATTTTTATTGTTTCAAAAATTTTTATATTTTTACGATATATGGTTCGTTTTGTAGACATACATTGTGGCTATTTTCTGCAGTAATGCAAATTTTTTAACTTTCGTATTTTTTATAATATTACAGCAAAGTACACACTTGCATAAAACGGTTTTATGATTCAAAAGACAACCAACTGACTTACCCAGTTGCAAAATTCACACTAAATAACGATGATATAGGCTACAAGGTCATATATAACAACAATAATAATTAGCAATATTTGTGTCTAAAATATTTGAAATTAAAACTAAAAAAAAAAAAAAAAAAAATCAATAATTTTTTTTAAAAATAAGAATTTTTTTTTATTTTTAAATTTATATAGGAGAACTTTAAGCCTACATCTTAATTATTCAGTATGAATTTTTTCAGTTTGGTAAGTCAGTTGGTTTCCCTTTAAAGCATTAAACCAATTTATGCAAATTTGGACTTTGACATGCCACTATAAAAAATTATGAAAGCAAAAAATGATTCATTACAGTATAAAATGGTAACAATGTATGTCTACAAAACAAACCATATCTCTTACAAATATAAAAATGCTTGAAACATTAAAAATGTTCCGTCAAGCGCCTCCGTAACAGAATAAAGTAGGATTTAAGTTGTAGGATGTAATGTATACAAACAATGTTATTCAAATACTCATTTGAAAACAACTTAACAATTCCAGAATTAAATATTCAAAAACCTTATGGAAATCTACTTAAAAATAAGATTCTGCAGTAAACGACCATTTGTTTGGAAATACTGTAGTTTATTTAAAAAGTTCTTGTAATTTTTTTTTGCTGGTGTAAAAAAAACTGGGTAGATAATAAAATTCTAATGGTGGTACCAAGGCCCCTGTGGCGTCTGCCGTGCGCACGCATATGATCGTCACTATTATCCTGTTAAGAATGTATAGGCGGTTCAGTTTAAACAGAGCACTTTCCAACATTTATAATAATCAAGAAAATGTATTTACTGGGACTACAAAAATAAAGTTTTGAGAGTTGTGAAATGTTTAAACTAGTTTTTAGTTACACGGAAGTTTTCGCATTTAAAATAGTAAATATGGAGGCATAATGGTTCACAGTATATTTTAAGCAGTACTCAGTTTATCTGGAACAGATTATATCAGACTCTCATACGACTTGTTAGTTAGCCTGAGAATAAACTCCAAAGTCCTAGCGATAACAGGCGTTTAGACAACGTATTTCCGGTCTAACAGGAGAATATAAATGTTATCGAAAGCACTATCCATTGACGGTACTACCAACCCTCAGTAGATTCACCCCATGTCGTTAGATTATTTTTCGTACCCTTCTCGTTCGAGCTGTTCGGTATCGGTTATTTTTTGCTCGCAAAGTTTCTTAGTCAGTTGAAAGAATGCAGCCTGCGGGCCCACATTTGCTGACTACGAAATGTGTAAAGTCCAGCGTCATATAGCGTGATGTCGCATATTTCCAGACCGCTAACCACGCAAAGGAAAGAAACGATTCACCACACACTGACAAGACGTTGCGCAATAAAGCATGCATGAACACAGCGGTTAATGTGTGTCACAACTCAAGCACATTTATAACTTCACAAATTATGACGTACATTTAAAACACATTACGTTTAAATTACTCATTCCAATACGGGATTTCAAACATTTGCATACAGGAATGTAATTAATTTTAGTAACATGCAATTGTGATCATAAACATTTCGTTATGACTTGAGCAGTGGCGGCTCGTGGGTTGTTGCCAGGTAGGGCTGCAGTTGCCAAGAGCTGTACAGGGTTGTGCGCTGGTTGACTCTGCAGCCACTGACAAGCTGATGTGCAGGTGCCCCTTACTACTGAGTGGTCACAACAGATCTAGAAGCCAGCAAATATTTCATGGTCGTTGGTCTACGGCGCGTTCATCAAGAATGTACAGTTCCGACTATCTGCAGCCCCACCTGGCAACAACCCACGAGCCGCCACTGGACTTGAGCCATACATGACTTTTTGCTTATGTACACTACAAGCTGCCTACTGGCAATTTTTAAGACAGTTCTACAATTTAATCCACATATTCATAACATCAGACACACAAAAATTATTCATACAACATTCCCAATATTATATATTACACGCTTAATTCATAAAACTGAGAAGTTACAATATTACAAATAGGTCTACTAAATACGCATTTAACGTCACATTCCTGTAATCATATCTTGATGAACAGAAGATAGTAAGTCGAACTCGCATACATTTCCACGACTAAAAATCGGTTGTCAAAATTGAAGATGAAATGTGACGAAATACACCCATTGGAGTCCTTCATTTCTTTTACATGCGAAGTGATATCCGTTAAATTAGTTCGAATAAAAGAATCCCGTCTTGAATTATTTGGCCACAAACTTATCATAGACCGTTGTAGGAAACTCAAATAGAAGATTTATTAATTTTTAAATTTCACTGGCATTTCTATCTTTCGTATGATTATAAATGAAATCAAATAAATTCATTTGTCCGTTCTTCTATAACTAAGAGTCACGTGACATAAGTTCGCAGGTTTATGTAACCCTTACTCGAGATATTCTTAGTTACAAAGGAAACTTGACGACTTTATTGGTTGGCTCATGTGTGGTGCGGGGACTTTCCGGTTCGTGGCGACAACGCGCATATATGACGTGTAAAGTATTCTTAATATAACGCATGCATGTGAGGACAGTAGATACACACAGTTGCAAGAGTGTTTTATCTGCACGTCCTGTGAAGTAATCGGAGTCCCATGGTGTATTTGATGTCAAATAGGTGTACGCCTGAAAACATACTGCGGTAGCAAGTGTATAGTACTGAGTTACCTAACACCACACAAGTGCACTGTAAGAAATTTTCACCAAATATTTGTTTGAATTTGGCGAAATAAATATGTATTAAGATAACGGTTTTTTTTACCAGAACAAAACACCAAAGACAGCACACAGGATTTTGTTGGCCCAAAAATAGATGTCGTTTATTTGGGAAAGTACTTGAGCTTGATATAAAATAATTTGGTCGATGAAAGCGCGAGAATTAATGACGAATGTAAAGGTTGATGGCAAAAGTGAGAGTTGATGTAATTAACGAGGAGGTCTCGCCTCTCACTAACGTAACCACGATTAAAGTCTAAGAAAGAGAACTCATTTGAATGTTCACCTATATTAATAGCTTTCCTGTGACCTAAATAATTTCTCTCAAATCCTACCTATCTATCTAATTTGGGTTAGTCACCTAAAATAATCGAGTGTAAAGCAGCCTAAGAGCATGCTGCAAGGACACAGATAGTGTTGTATTTGTTACTGTGAATTGAAATCTCTATGTATAAAAATGAAAGCTGACTGACTGACTGACATATCAAACTGCAGCCCAAACCGCTGAACCTAGAATCGTGAACTTTTTTGTGGGGGTTCCCTTCAGGTCGTAGGCGAGCACTAAGAAGGGATTTTTCGAAACTCGACCTTTAAGAGGGAGAAAAGGGGTGAAATGTGTTTCCGAAGAAACGTCGATAGAGCTCGAACCCGACGGCCTATCGTCGTGATTTTTACTTTAATAGGACACTCGTAAAAATGCATATTAGCCAATTTAAGGATTTTTCGAAGTTCAACATTTAAGGGGATGAAAAGACCTTAAATGTGTTTCCAATCAACTATCGATATCTATCGAACGCTTCGGGATAGAGAGTTGATATTCACTTCAAAATATTGCTTACGTAAATACCAAAAAAGTAGTTTTAGGTTTTTTTGAAATTCGAACCCCAGGCAGTAAAAAGGGGCAAAATGTGTTTTTTATGAATCGTCTATATCTTTGAAACACAATTGGCTATCGTCGTAATTTTAACTTTAATTGGTTACTTTTACAAATGTCTCTGACAGGACTCAAAGACGTTTCGAAATTCTTTATTTAAAGGGGTGAAAATACGTGAAATGTGTTTTCGATTATCCTTTCATATCTATCGAATCAATCGAGATATCGAAGTGCTCTTTGCTTTGAATTGGTGCTTTTGTAAATATGCCAAGTACCATTTAAAATATATTTTCCGAATTCGGCCATAAACTGGTTAAAAAAGGAGTAATATGTGTTTTCGACTAACATTCGATATATATCGATCCCATAGCTTTTTATATAGCGACGTGATTTTTGTTTAGGATTGATGCTTACTCAAATACCTAAAAAGTAATTTCAGGAATTTTCGAAATTGCCACCTAAGGACGTGGAAAAGGGGTGAAAAGTTGTGAAAAGCGTTTTCAATTAATCGTCGATATATCTCGAACCCAGCGGGCTAATGTTGTGTTTTTTACGTCCACGAGATACCAATAAAGTATTCTAAAATGTGATTCAAGGGTTTTTTGAAATTTACTCTCTTAGGTGGTGAAAAGACCTTGAATGTGTTTTAGGTAAATCCTCGATATCTAACGAACCCGTCGAGATATACAATTAATTTTTCTTCAGGATGATGATAACAGAAATTATCGCAAAACGGTTTTCTGATTTTTCGAAATTCGATTTCTCAATACTGTACAGGGGTGATAGTATGTGTTTATTAGTGAATGATCGATTTTGATTCGAATGAACGGGCTAGCGATGTTATTTACGCTTTAGTTGGATAATTATACAAATGTCTAAGTCGTAAATTAAAAATAGTTCGAAATTCTGCACCCAAAAGGATGAAAAAGCACAAAATTTATTTTCCATCAACCCACGATATCCATCTAACCAGTAGCGATATTGAGGTGTTGTTCGCGTCAGAGTTATGCTTACGTAAATATTAAAAAAAATATGTATGCAATTTTTTTCTTTATAAGAAACGTGATTATTAAAAATAAAACTAAGTTGGTCAATATTCAAGGCAGACGATCCGAAAAGCAGGAACGAGCAGCGAGAAACAACCTATACGGAAGTTTCACTCTACAGTAACCTATCGAGACGTGGTGTTGTACAACCTCTATAAGCCCAGGACACAGATATTTTATTTATTTTTAATAATATTTTATTTTCATATATTATTTCGACGTTACGTGACGCAGTTGTTTGTTACTCAGGTCTAAATTCCGGGAGCTTCTGGCCTCGATTTCCATTACAAGCTGCGTGCGAACGTTCAATTCTGATACACAAAAACCACAAGGCAGATCGAATTAGTGCAATTTACATGTAGTCTTTAAAAAGGGTAAAATTGCAGTTCGCTTTCCACTTAGGTTCCTCTACAATATCAGCTGACAGATCGTTGGTATACTGCCAAAGGTGATTAAGTCATAAATGTTATTTTGTTTAAACCAGTATTAAATTGTAGATATTAACAAAAATGTGGTATGTTACTATACTGTGACACAACAGTACGAAACGACGAATAGACTTTAAACTTGGGCAATATTGTTCGTGAACAACATATACATATTCCTAGCATTTTTATAATTTTATCTTATTTTGACTTTGCCACTTTTGGCAGTAAACCGACGATATATCATCTCACTAATCTCAAGTTTGGGGCACCAAATACGTTTCCGCGAAACCTTTACCCACTGAAAATTTGTAATGGCAATATAGTTAAAGTGAACATTTTGAAAATATATAATTGAGGGAACCGTCACCAGTGGTTGTGCACAAGGTAAACAGATGTTTTTTATCCGATTACCCTCTTAAGTACCTTAGGTGTCTGTAATTACCCCACAACGTCAAATAGGCAGGGCTATAAATAAGGCCCAGGCGAAGTTGCTGTTAGTGGCAGGGACAAACTTAAGACTGCTTTTCGCGTGGCCAACTATAGCTACTTATCCTGCTGCAGAATTAGTTCAACTAGCCGCTTGGACATTCTAATACTTGATGACTGAAGTACCAATCTTATGTACAAAGAGGTTTTTCAATTAAAGTAAATATTATCAGTTACGAATAATACTCGCGAGCAAAGCCGCGGGTGACTGCTAGTAATACAATAAAATCTCAAATTGTAGCGATAGCGATTTTGGTAAGCTCTTAACGTCGAGGTCTTCAGCGCTAGTGAGAGGTGACATGACATGAGTATGTAGCAGCACCGGAATGAAATGGCGCGGGCAACGGGAGATCCCCGAGAAAACCCGCCGACCAACAACATCGTCTGGCACGATTCTCACATGCGAAAATCCGGGGACCGACCCCGCCAGAATCGAATCAATTGGTTTTAGAGTTTTCCTTAAAACGGAAACATACAAATTTTGACTTTAACTAGCTATTACGAGAAAACAATGAGAGATAAAACAATTTCATAAGAGCCAAGTTTATTCACATTTTGTGTCTAAAATAAGAAAAAAATATATATGTGGTACAAATATATAAATAAAAACGTGGCGATGAAAATTGCGTAAGACCGCGCCCTTAATACACTTGAAGAGGTCTAGAGTTAGGAAGAGTAAGAAGGAAATAAAACATATAACGACTCATACATATATCGGGCTTCTCCGAGTGTTATGTGTTACGATATATTTCAATAAAAGGATAAATATTTCCTACAGTTACAAAACGACCAACACAGATGAGTAACATTAGATTTGAGTTGAACGAAATCTAAAACACTGACCATAGCCTACAATATGTTTTTTCATTCAATAATTTACAGATGGCGTTACAGTCACCAGTCATATCCGTCAGTCGTTCGTCCGTTTTCACGCCGTCCATCCTCTACAAATCTAGCGATTCACAACAACCCGTCTTCCGTCCGTCGTTATTACTTTTATTTGCAATGCTACCAATGTACAATCAGAAAACTTAGGTAGGATATACAAAAACTCCCTTAAACAATTAATTAATTTTCACAGATTTTGAATGAATCTATGGCTGCATATAATTGCAACCGCTGTCTCTAATCACAAATACATTTTGCGTGAATAATTATTTGCTAATAAATATATTAATGTTTTATTTGAGTAAGCATTGCGTAAAAATGGATTTCTGTTGGTATTTTAATATTTTCCGGGACCCAGAATTATTTGTATTAAATTTTTACGATGAATTCAGAACTCTACAAACAAAAATAATAAAACAAACATCAAAACCCACTTGTTAAAAATAAAATTGTTAAAACGATCGTTGATATCTTTAGAAGGCTGCACATTCATCCGACACCTTAAAACGTAAGAGCTTGCCAAGCTTCCGATGTACGGACGGATGGAAATATTTGAGGTTTCTGATTTGTTGAAGGTCACGTGACTGACGGACAGACAGGCGACACGGATGATTGTAGCTCCAACTTAATTCTCACACCAACTGTGAGTAACGTGTTGATTATATAAAAAAATTCCGTACAACAGCCATCCTTTCATGAATTACGTTGCTTAGTACACATATAAGAAAATATATTCATATAGTCTAGGCAATTAGAGTTGTATCCTCAAGCAAGTTTAAAGTAACAAGCTATATTTTTCAGGATATGTTCCTTTGATATCCATTAATAACATATTAAAAGTCACAAAGAATCTTCTTTGGGAACAACCCTATATGTATCGAAAACATCCGCCGTGTTGCTTTTCATGACATATTTACAAAAAACTATAAAAAGTAATAACGTGACCTGCTGTAGTATTTTTTGTTGTGTTTATGTTCATTTTTGAGTGCTCAGTCAGTTCGTAGTGTCACTTTTACCTGTGGTGACACCACATATTTTTTAAAATGACTGACAACCAGGTTTTTGAAGAAAACCAAAATTATATTTTACAGATTTTTGAAATTTGTGGCTAAACCATGAAATAAATTAAAAAGTCCTGAAATAAAAGTTGTAGAGCAGTAAACATTCAATACGAAACATGTGCTTAGTGTTTATTAGATATTCATCTTCCGCAGCAATCATTATTGTGGACATATTCACCATACTTGCTATAGTGTACTTTTTGTGAACATCTTGATAGAAATGAAACGAGATAATTGTAGCCACAACTAGTATAACTGATCACTTCTTTTAAGCTAATAAAAAACGTGCATACCTTGTCTTTGTAAAAACAGAGAAAACAGTTTTTGTATAATTCTGCATGTAAATTGTCTTAAGGTCAAATAAATTAAGTTTGACATAAATAAAATAATGTCATAAATCGGGTTCTTAAATATACATATTTCTTGTGAAAATTCGTAACTGTTATGTAAAAGATAAAGTAAAAATACAATTTAATGTTTGAAAAATATGTTGAACATTTTATCACAAGAAAAAAATATGTATATAGTTTGCAATGTTGTAATCTTTACAGCCTTAAGAGCACTGTAACCCCCCGACAGTTGTTGTTTTTTTTTTTTTTTTTTAATCGAACACTTCTTCGTCTTCATCTTGCTTCATCTAAAGCTTGTCGTCTTCCTCGTCATCTAGCTGCATTTTTCTATTATTGCAGCCTTGACCTACACGTGAATCGTAGACGTTGGCACACTTTATGCTATGTCTATGACACCGACAGTTGTATTCACAGCACCTAACTCGCAGTTACAAGAGATCAAGCACAAAAGTTCATTTGGGGTTAGTTTCTACTGTGAAGGAATAGGGTAAAGAAATCCATATTCGCTTTTCCACTCCCAGTCAGTGGAATAGAGCTCTACACCTTTTCACTCCCGTACTTGACAGTATACTCTCATACTGTGATGTTTTCTGATGTAGGTGGAAGGGTCGCAAGCTCAAAAGTTCCATAAATTGGTTGCCGAGCGACACTACATGTTAATCTGAAATCTCATTTTGATCAAGTCGCTTGTTAACTTCCCTTTGTAGAAGGCTGACAAGAATAATTCTCCAGCTGAAGCGATAGAATCTGAGGAAGATGTAGGGGTGTTTAAGTATCAGCTATGTCCTGCAGAGCATTGTCATGCTGTAACTTCTTGAAGGGTTTGGTTTACCACATTTAAATGGTCAGATGTTGTGTCACACCGAGTGACAGCATGTAAAAATGATATGTGGCGACGAATATCTCCTAGAAACTTAGGCAAATCTTTTTTTTACTAAATATTCATTGAAGGTTAGTTCTTGAGCTGTTCAAGTACCAAAATGCCAGTATCTTTGTTAACTAACACAGTGAGCTTCCCAGTCTTATGCAAGTTCTAGGGATGTCTATACTCTTAATTGACTCTGAATCCACCATCAGTTAGGTACATAAAGGATTAGTCAGATGTGTCTTATTTGCCTAATTGGTCAAAAAATCCCGCTGTGCACATCCTTACATGAGCAAATATGTCTATAAAGGCTCTTGATCTATATCGCCTATAAACAGTTACGCTAAGTGCAAGCTGTGTTTGAGATATGAATGATTGAGGCTATTTTGCAGCAATAATGGGGTTCTGGATTGTCAAAGAAATATTCTATTTTTGGGTTTCTTGAAGTTTAGAGTTTTTATTCGTAGTTTAAACTCTTTAATTGCAGGGCCTTAAATTATCTGGTCTATAAAAAGTGAGAGTGATTTGGGAACTAAATTACCTCCGCCCAATAACATATCTTTTGTTGATGGGTAACATTTGATGTCATATTCCCTTGACCTGACTGATATCTTCTTTTATTAAATGACCAGCTTCATCAGTAATTATTTTTCTTCAATTCAGTAAATTACTCTTCTTGTCATTGTACCACATACTTGTAAGTACTTTTTGTACTACTCTGTATTTATCTGGATTTTTTAAATAGCAAACTGGCCATAGGTTGGCGTAAGTGGGCCTATTTATTGACGAGTATTTATTAGACCACCAAGTGTGTACTGGGGGTTCATTGTTATCTTTTAGTATATTACAAAGTTGACTGAAGGCTGCAGATTTATCTTAGTCATCAGAATGTTTGTGATTGATGCTCTTCCTTGTAAAGGAGAGCCTTGTCGTTTAATCTAGGTAAACACTGACGAGGCTAACGGGATTTATCTGCTGCCAGTTAGCTAGTACTAAGTCTTATCTTTGCTTTATTTCCCTACATATCATTACACTTCTTTGTTATATCCCTCATTTTTATCACAACAATTGGGGATGTTAATACGACTGAAAGCCTCTCCGTGACGGTATTTGTGCTCAACGTCTACATAATTTACACAAATAAACAATGAGATTTAAAATAAAAATCGAGTGAACGAGGCAATCATAGTTTTGTCGCTAGTTCTAAATAATTTACCTGTAGTACTCTGCGTGTATAGTATTTGTAACACTGTACATGAACTGTAATGCAATCTATACCATCGAGGAGTTCAGATAAGCTGTTATGAATTAATATACTATAGCATTTTATTTATTCTTTTGATGCTTACTGCCATGAGGCCTCCTTCAAAATGAGTAAAATTGTGAAATAAACAAATAAAGCACTCCATAATAGTTGCGTCACAATAAAAACCAACACAAACTAAACATAAATGTTTATACTTTCTTGCGTCAACACGAACTAATGACAGTAGCTACTAGAATATATCGTACTTCTATCTACTGAATTGCTCTCAGAAAGGCAGTATGCAGCAGCGCCTTTTGCTAGTTGAAAAGTTCATCATGCATGAAATCAAATATATGGCGTAATCAGAAAGTTTTTCACAATAACTCGAAATTAAATTTTCCTCTAAAAGTATGTATATTTACTTTCATAGTTTAATATTAATAATAAAGTTTTCACTTTAATCATAAAGTGTAACAATTTAAAAAATAAACAACATGTTGAAATATACAACAATCAGTTTCTCTGCACTTATAAAGACACGTTGTACACTTACAACGAAAGTTAAACAACCACATTTTAAATTAACATAAAAGGAGTGATCAGTTATACTTACTGTGGCTATAAATATCCCGTTACATTTATATTAAGATTTTTTTATATAAAGTACGGTGAATATGTCGACAATATTGATGGTTCTGAATAACTAACGGACACTAATCATATGTTTCTTTTAGAATTATTCCTCCTGTACAACTTTTATTTAGGGACGTTTTAAATTTTAGTTCATTGTTTAACTATAAATAAAAAAAATATTGTAAAATACAAGACTGGTTTTCTTAAAAAGTCAAGTTGGCTATTTAAAATAAGTCCGGGTGTCACCACAGGTAAAGTGACACTACCAACAGATTGAGCACACAAAGATGAACACAAATAAAATATTAATTACTACTGTATGTCACTCCATTACTCTTCAATAGAACTTTTCTGTGAACATGACGTAAAATCCAACACGGTGGACGTATTTAGTAATATAGAGATGTTCCCAACGATGAATCTTTGGGACTTTTAGTAGGAACATATCCTGAAGATTTTAGCTTGCTATTATAAATTTATGGGTTTAGCTACAAAACGAACTAACAGCACTCGAGTAATAGTGTGAGGGTTGCAGCTCACCCTTGACGGCGAGGTAGACGACCATCTCGTCGTGGCCGTAGTCGTTGGCGGCAGAGCAGCGGTAGGTGCCGGCGCTGGAACGGTCGAGGTGTCGCAGGTGAAGCTCGGCAGCCAGGCCTGCAGGAGTGCGGCGCTCCGACAAGCGGCTGTTAGCTGGGCTGAGGGCTCCGTGTGACGCCGACCACGACACTCTCAGTGGCTGGTCTCCCTCAGCCTCGCACACCAGCACTGCGCTCTGTCCAGCCACCCCGCTCTGGTTCACCGCGTGTGTCCTGAAGTGTGCCGGCACTACCGACATACACACATACGAGACTGTCGAGAGATTCTATCAGAGCCTATCATAGAGGTGTTGAGAGTTGGTAAGGTAAGTGGGCTTTACGTCTCGTCAGCAGCAACATCGTCGAATCGGATTTCGTGTCGGGAGGGTACCCGTGGGACAAGGTATCACACCCCGAACTGCAGATTTACGACTGGAAGCCCGTAGGCACCTGCTTGCCCCAGAAGACATGAGATGAGGCTCTGCAATAATTGAGATGCCGGAATGTGAAGGCCGGGGGAAACAGAAGATCCCCGTGAAAACCCGCCGACCAACGCATCGTCCGGCACGATTCCCACATGCAAAATTCCGTAGCCCGACCCCGCCGGGGATCGAACCTCGATCGTCTTGGAGGGAAGCGAATGCTCTAGCCACTACAATACTGTGGTCCCTAGGTAGGTCGTTAAAGACGTTGGCACACAACATAATGGCAGGAACTGTGAGAGGAGTTCGGTCAATGGCAATTTTAAGGACTTCAGATTTCACCAACAGAGAACCGAAGTAAGGATGGTCGGGGCAGGGAATTGAACCTGTATCCTTCCGAATGCGAGTCCTACTTGTTACTGTTGCGCCGTATCGACAGGTTATGAGTTCTGTACGGGTCAGCGACGAAGTACAAGTGTGCAGATATACGGGAGGAAGACGTGAGGTGAATGTACGAAGGAATGCAGGGGCATTGTTTTGGTGCCTTCACATACCAACAAATCTGTTCGATTTACATGCCAATGCTTGGCTATTACATTTCACCATACATGTTTTGTACTTCATGTGCTGGATAGTTACAACAGAACCATGCGATGTCATACGACCAGCATTGATATCGTATGACGGTATTAGCATTAACAGGGCAATCAAAAACTTTGATGTTCGCCTAATTCTACACATTTGAAGCTATTCTAACAGTTTAAGCATTACGGACCATCTTGATCTTCCATTTACTGTAAATTTTCACATGTTTTAATAGTAAAAATGATAGAAATAATAAAGATTGCTAAGTTATTTTTTCACAAATTTTTAACCCGCTGTTTAAAATATACCATTTTACACGAATTCGCCGGACTCGTGTTACACGTTGTTTTTTTTTTTTTTTCAAATTAAAAATAACATTCACATATTACATTAATTAATTACAGTGAAATCAATGAAATAATTAGATATAAATAAAACAAATGTCATGCAGAGGGTTAAAAATAGCCCTTTCTGCTAGTAAATAAAGTCAAATTGAATTCCATGTAGGCAGCAGATACGACCCACAATAAATTATATGCTGCACATTTGCTAATTACATCGTATTCGAAACCGAAAGAGCAGTATGTCATGTTTTTTAGTGCAGGTTCACAGAAATAACGCAGAAATTAACTTTTTCTTTACCTTGTCATGTTCTTACGATTGATAATTTCCAGTTTTACTACACTTTCTGGACGATTGATAGTATGATACATGTCACATGAGGTATATCAGCAATAAAGTATAAAATACTTTAAAGGATTGTAATAGATAATGTTATATTAAATGAGCTTTACGTCTCGTTGACAGCCGGGTACACAGGATTTTCGCAAGGAAAGGAGCTAGAAGAGGAATCGGCCGTGGTCTATATTAATGGATCACCTCAGCATTCGCCTGGAGCGATTTCGGGAATTCATGAAAAACGTAAATCAGGACGGCTGGAACCGTGAATAGAACCTAGGTATTCTCTAATGCGATTCCAACGCGTTACCGTTGCGATGATAGAAAATGAAATACTCACCGTTGACGCGGAGGAACATAGTCTTGGACAGGGCAGTGCCGATGCCGTTGTTGGCCTGACAGAGGTAGTGGCCTTCGTGCGATGAGTCGATAGCCTGGACGAATACGGTGCCGTTGTCGTAGATGACGAAGTCGGGCCCCGACTCCAGGGGAGCATATTCGCTGTCCTCTTCTCCTGGAATCACATGTCACTGCTTATGGTCATCGACAATCCTTATGGCGTCGGCATCATACATTCATCTTCAATAACATCTGCCCTGTACTCCTAATCCGACAACCTGATTTATGAAAGCTCACTCTCAACACGCCACGTGAGGAAATCAGTGTGATGAATTATTTATTTGAATACAGGATTTCGTCAATTGGAGTAGAAACATTTTTGAATTACAACGCACGTATGAACTTACTTCGGTTTCGTTATATAATTCAAAAACGATTTCTGTCCATAAAACTTTTAAAAACTTCAATTTTTTCCAAAACAAAACAACGTTTTGGCCTATAAGCCCAAAAATACCGTCCACCAGGTTTATTTATATGAACAGAACATTTGCGGTACACTCTAAAACATGATATTAACAATTTTTTAAACGATTAGTGGTGAACAACTGACCTACTGAGAAACAGATTCTACTAACTAAATGGGCTGTATGCCTTAAAATACAAATGTAACAGGAGATACATAAGCAGAAATGATTATTTAAATAAATAATTTATTTAAAAATAACTCAATTTTTAATAACATAATGTTTAGATTCAGAAATATCTTCGGTATATTATCTTCAATTCCCATTACAATTCTTAGAGTTCTAGAAAATATGTTATTTAAACCCACCATAAAGTTAACAATTCAGTTAGAAATGATGAAATATTTCCCAGATCAAGAAGAACTAATCATTATAACAGCTGTAATTAATTTAGTTAATATTGTAAGTACGTAACCACTGTAATTTAATTATTCAAAAAGTCAGATATACGCTGTGTGTTAATGGATTCGTATGAAACAGTTAACTATATGACTTTTTTACATAGCTAAAAAATTCTTAAATACATAGCCTAAAGGAGAGAAAACTAAATCTTCGAAAGCTAAACTCGCCAGGAAAATAGAAGTTTGAGTGCGTTATTATGCCACGTTATTATTGGCTATAGGTTATGGCAAATAGTTAGGTTGGCTCATAAGCCAGTACCTTGAATCATATATCAACACTCATGTAATTTACAGTGAACAGAACATGAAGCCACGACTAAATATGTATAGTACAAACAGCCCAGCCCACACTTACTACAACTGATACATAATAAATCAGACACTTCTATAATATTGGATATGAAATATAACGGAATGATAAATCCATCTAGAATGGTGTAATATTCACCGCTAGGTTTATTGCGTAGAGTTTCAAGACTAGAATCTACAAAGCACTTATTGCCGTAATCGCCTAACTGCGTTTAGCATTTTACATGGTTCATGTACACAGCTCATGTCTAGCTGCAAGCGTTGTTCCTTCTTGCGAAAGCCATGAAAGGATAAACTACGTACTGAAGTCGGGAGAAACCGGGTTCAATTTCCGGCCCGCAGCCATCCTGATTTCGGTTTTCCATTGTTTCTCGAAATCACTTCAGGTGAGTGCTAGTATGGTTCTTTAACGTAGGCCATGGCTGAGGTTAATTCTACTACAGGTTGTAAAGAAAATGTGTTTTACTATGTGAGAGTTTGGCACAGGGAAAAATTCTACCACTAGTTGCGCAGCAATCGCTTACGTACCTAATAAAATATTAAAACGTAGTAAAATTAATTTTTACTAGGTTTGGTAATGAGAAAAGTCATTAAATTAAATGTTAAAGTTAGAAACAAATAAATTTCGGTTTCAAAATAATTAACTTCATGTAACTTAAAATTCAGAAAATCTCTGTGATTAGTCGTAGTTTACACCTCTTACAGATACCAGCGCTCAAGTGGCAGACATTTTCCCTGTGCCGAACTTATGGCACAGATCTTTCTAGCCTGTAGTAGGATTAACCTTACAAGCGACTCAACTGGTCTGCAGTGCTTTGATATTATTATGTTTCTTTTGTACTTTAAGAGGAAAATCTTTAGTTTTATTTGCGGAAAGAATGTTTCAAAGTCGAACGCATGTTTCTGTCTTTGTGTTTTTCGACCTTTATTTTGCCCATACGAGAGTCTGATAAGATTAATATTTCTGAGAGGCCCGGAGATATTTATATTATGTCGGCTGAATTTTAAAACTTTTGCGACACTTTTTGAAGTGTTTTATTCGTTGGCATACAAGTGCTAGGCCCATAAAAAATTGTAATGAGTTTTCATATATGTAAAGCAGTAGTCCATGACATGTAGTTTCGATGTGCATTTACACTTCATTACGTTAAATAGTTTTTGCAGTGGATAAGAACAAAAAAGCAAATCTTAACTTTGAAATGCCATTAAGGAAAAACTGGCTGAGCTAATTTTTTGTACGAGGACAAAGTGCTCCCAAGTAACAACCAGCAAACGAACACTATATCATACAAATATAAGATAACGATTTTCCTCATTGAACGCACTTAGTTTCTAAAAAATAAAAAAATAAAAAAAAAATAAATAAAAAAATAAAAAAAACAACGCAACTGAATGCGAAGAATTCCAAGCCCAGGTAGGGAGGTCCCTAGAATGTGCCGTGTAGCTATGTCGTTTTAGGCGCCAAGGTCGAGTAGCGACGTGCGGTAAGGGCGATGCAGGTGCGCACATCTGATACATCACTGCCACTACGCGTAATTAACTGAACTGGCGTGCGATACATCCGTAGTAAGCTTATACTGCAATTTTAAGCGGCGAACATAACGTTTAATTACATACTGATAAAGATACTTAATGGCGAGTGTTAGTTTGGTGTTTTAAATACACTGCAACTGAATTTTCCCGTTTGGAGATGATGGTGAAAATAGTCTTTTTGGCGGTTTACACCTTAACGAATGAACATTAAAAATGTAGCTAACAGACAGAATCTACCAGTCCGAACCAAAAACATTCTTCAATGATGTTCGTACGCAGACGAAACTCAATTTTGTTGTTAATTGATAGATATATGACTGAAGCTCTACACACCGTTTGGTGCAAGGACAGACAGCATTAAGGTGACCGCATTGGTGGACATGTTTTGCGCCTTCGAGGTCTACAAGTTCGGAAGTGATAAGGACGACACACCACGCGCATTATTCCTCACCTAAGCCTCTAGGTGCAAGTCAATGAACTAGCATGCAATCTTCTCGGCGACAACTCGCCTCTATGAGACTCTCAGTGGTGAGCCAACATATTATGACGTCATATTGTGGATAAAGGCGTGTTATACAAGCCTATGCATTTTAAAAGTCTTTGTGTCAAGATTTTCATACCTAAAAAGCCCGCCAAATTACCTTATTTTCGCCACTTTCGGCCGTTAGAAAATATACTATAATGAGTAGTGGTGACCTTAAGGCCATGATTTTTAATTTTTCTATTGTTTTTGCGATTGTTATTTTTTCAAACTTAAACGAGAGCAGATATCAAAAATCTGCCACGCAGTTTTGTTTAAAATGTTTTTTTTTCGCACTAGCTATTTTTTCCAAAACAATAAATTGTACATTTCGACTAAAAAGCCAATTAACCAGGATTTCGGTAATTACATAATTAGCTAAATCCATAATACTTACTGCCTGCCTTGAACATAACCAGCCAACATGAAGAAGACGATATTTAACAAAATCACCAGACAGATTTTTAATATCTTCTCTCGTTTAGGCGTAAAAAAAAAATATCACTAAAAAGTAGGAACTAGAGAGCATGACCTTAAATGGGCGTTCACACGTGTGACTGTTATCCTTAAATTATACTCCTAAGCACATATCACTCATGTGTGTCAAACTGTCTTCTACAAATCTTGTAACTTCCGAGCCTGCACACTACTCCTTGGCCTTGGCAGGCAGCTACCTTAATAACTGCTGTGAAAACCAGGGACGAATTTGGAACATCGCGAACATCCAGGAGAGCCGTGAATAAATCCTGGCCTTGTTTGGCGACATATATTACTATACAGACATGGTTCGCTATTAAATTTGCATTTTTGAAGTCCTGTTTGTTTTTTCGGTTAGGCTATTTGTATCTTCTTCCACTTTTCAACGCAAATATAGTCGCCAAAGTAATAGTCACAACGTATAGATTGTATTGTACTGAAAATGCACGCACGAGGTCACAACTGAATGACTTTTAAATCATTAGTAAGGTTCACGAGTTTGTCGCGAAAATATTTTTGTATCTTTTTGTCACAACGACTAACGTACACGTCGGTGTGCTTCCTGGTTATTGGCAGCGGGCCTTCATTTAGACACGTCTCTAATTTGACTGCACCATAGCCATCTTTAGTAGAAGGCCACGGCCTTAAATCTTGCAACCCTGCTAGGAAGCGTCATTTTAACACTTCTTTTGTCTCGCGAAAGGCAGTGGCTTCCCCTGATTCGCCGGTATGTAGGGCACAATAACGACTCAGGTACAGCCATTGCCTTTGGAGAGCTAAAATAAGTGTTAAAATTACCCTTGTGTACAGGGTTGCCAGATATAAGGCCGCGGCCTTCTACTAAAGATGACTATAGCTGCACCCATCAGAGTAAGACAATCGTGGCACCATACGTCTGTGATTTGTCAGCATTGACCCAAGACAAGTCAGATTTAATATCCAACCACTGACCATGAAGCACAGCTGCAGATGTGTACATAAACCAAATGGAGCAGACATCTTTCCACCATAAAAATCTTGACTCTAATCATTAGTCTAGACAAGGTGGTTTTCAAGAGTGATCATTTTAATTGCGAACAGACAATACAGACCTTTAGCTTTCATCCACGTGATAGTGGGTGAAGGGAAGCCACTTGCTTGGCAGTGCAGGCTGGCTGGATGTTGATACAACACCGACACGTCACGAGGCTCGATTATCCACACAGGAGGCACTGCAACAAGACACACACAAGACAAATACTATAGGTAGACACACTGAATCAACTCCGCAAATACTGACTGTTAGAAGGTTTCAATATTAAGCCTAGTTTACACCAACGACAACATTGCTAATATCATGTGTTTTCAACAAAGTTATTAACAATGTTGTAAATATGCTTGAAAATTGTTGACATCATGTTACCAATAGAGATGATAATGGTATATCGTGAAAATGTTTTGAGCCAACATACCCTTCAAAACGCTGTAGTTAATTGCCACACATGTGATCGGGCGATGTATGTCTGACACAACGTATAGCTTTCTTACAGACTACTAATAACAGACATAAAATATTACTATAGAGAGAATCTTACTGCCTCAGTCAAATAGGACAACAAATTCACTTACAACCGAAATCCAGTTGTCTTCTGGTAAGCTGAGCGTGAGTTGAAATCCAGCAAACAGTCAAGTTTCCCCACAATAAACCATCATCTCTAGTTATCAACATTGTTGCCCACATTCTGTTAATAACGTTGCTAATATTTATAAAAAAATGTCAACAACATTTCTTACTAACACCTTGATGAAAACATTTGCTAGTAACAAAAGTTATGAATTGTTGAAACATGTTAATAACTTTGGCACCAACGCTGTTGACAACATAATTATCCTGACCCATTTTAGGACGGTCTAGATCAAAGGATGTTGCTAACATATGTTACCAGCAATGTTATCAGCAACGTTGTAGGTATTTTTGCCATCAACACTGTAATTAACTTCCGTTCATCGTTCTCCCGTACCATAGCTTAGAAATTGTTGATAACATTTTTGTGCCTAACATTTTGTAATTAACATTGTTACCGTTAGTTTTTCGGTGTAAACTGGACTTAAGCATGGCCGTGTATTTCCTTATTGGCGTGTCTCCATCTGACTGTGCCAACGTGAACTTCAGTACGCCGCTGTTATAGGCCCTATATCTTTCATTCGTCTTGAAACAACTGCGTAACCATCCTCCAATCCCACAAGGCGTAGGTCACCTTGCTATTTTTAAAAATATATTTGCAGAAATATTCTTGTGATTTTCCACTTTCTCTAACAATACATATTATTACAAACATTTTGGTGTGTACAAACAAGTATTTTACATAACAGTAATATAGCAAACTCCCGGCCATTAGGATACTAAATCTATAATCTATCAGACTAGTATAAGTTTCTCACATCCCTTTAACTAGAAAAGAGCTGATGATCTTCAAATGGCTTAACATATTTTAGATTCATCAGTAAGACACTCAGATTCACAGACATACATGTTAAACTTATAACACTCTTCTTTTCGAGTCAAGGGTTAAAAATATTTCACAGGCATGATGTAAAACAATCGTATAAAATAACACTATTTCTTTTTGTTAACATTCATTTTATCTAGTTTATGTATTTAGCGCACTGCTGTTTCTGTTGTAGTCCATCATTTTCGATTGTGCCAGTGGACATTGGTTGTTCGTTAGAAAAGAAAGATTTCTCCACAGTGTTATGTCGGTAGCGTAAACGTTGCGTTCTGTTATCTGTTGGCCTGGGGTAGAATCACAAACAGTGCTCTCGCAGAATGGCGCAAACTGTCCGGTATTGGTTTGTAGTGTGTAGGCCTATACAGAAGGCATTTATAAGTTACAAGGTTAGTATATGAGTAAGCATTCAAAAAGTAACTCGAGAAAAGTTTTCAAGTGTCCAATGAATCACGTAATTGGCTGTATAACCATATCATGCTCGAAAGCAGGGTAAACTGCTGTTAGAAGACAAACGCGGAAAATGGCGTGATAAAATGTAAATACTTAGCATAAAATCACAGTCATATGTAACCGTAAGCATGGTATTCTAAATACCAAAGTTAAATAAGACATTGAGAACTAAATAAAATATAAATAAAAATGAACATTAAAATTTGCTGCTGTCATCGCACGTAGCTAATGTATAAAATATGTAGGCTTATTTGGAATTCCCGAGATCTTAAAACCCTGAATTTCTTGCAGGCAGTCGAGAGAATCTGGCCACGTTATTATGAACCTAACTACCGCAAGCTGTATTTTATAAATGCTTAGAATCTGTTATTTTAGCCCGCCGTCTCCCTTGAAAAGAAGGTGGGAAAGGATTTTAAAATTATTCGCACCCCTTTATGACTACGTAAGAACATGGATTTCCAACTCTGGCCTCTGAAACCTGTAATTAAACACAAGCATAGGAAATTCCTTAAACAGCATAGTTTATGAGTTAATTTTCTCACCTGATCCCTTTGTTATCCTCACTGCATTTTCGGACCTTGGTTTAAAATGTTGCCACAAATGGAAGGTTCAAATTCTTTCGGAATAATGTAAATCGCTTGAATAGTCCACCCTATTTTTGGCACAGGGATCAAATTGTTATACTTAAGCGTAACGTTTTGAAGTACGCAAAATAATTTTATTTGTTAGATTGATCAAGTCACCTAAAATAAGTGAGAGCTCATAAATTTGTCAAATTATAGTTACATTTACCTGATACTCGTAATGTAATATGCAGTAACTTGATTGGTTATTGTATTTTCCACTACATTAAATAAAAAATTTCAACAATGTACAGAAAATTCACATGCACGACAGTGTAATTTCACAAATACCCAAGGAAAATTTACACACCATCATAAAATTTGTAAAACTTCGAAATGTACAGTATAAATTACATTTACAACTGTAACATTTTACGAACAGTTAAAATACATTTTGCACAAAAAATGAAATGTAAAATTATCACAACGTACAGTAAAATTCAAATACATGACAAAGAAATTTCACGAACACGCAATGGTAAATTAGCATACGACATGCGCAGAACTTTATAGCGCAATTTGTAAACAACAGTTCAATAAAAGATTCGAAACGAGACGCAATTACAATAACGCACAAATGTAACACGATGGTGACATACCATTAACAAGGAGGAGATGCACGGTCATGTTTACAATACTTCTGAAGGTGTATCAACAATTCTAACATTGCATGTCTAAAGTTAAGTAAACTACATCTTTTCACACTGTTAGATAATAAATTATGTCCATATTATCTGATATTTGCTGAAAACTAGGAAGTATTGTGTTATTTCTTGACTTCCAACAAATTTCAGCTAATAAGGAAGTAAATTACTATCTTACAACGTAAAAAAAGTTGTAACATTTAGAGCATGAAATTGCAAAAATGTTGATACGTCTTTAGAAATACTCGTTAACGGGGATAATACTGTAAATTAAAGCTGGCTGTGCACCATTGTCCTTCATAACCCACAGTTGTGTAGAAGTAAATATTCTGATACCTTACATTTCACCTCTAAATTTTCATATCACAAATTATGTTCTGTTAATTTGTACGATAACACTCAAATAAAAACTGCTGCAGTTGTGTCCCAAATTTCTGGTTTATGCTGGTAAGTACATTCTCCTTACTTTCTGAGGAATATTACGTTATATTACCACAATTTACACTATCTCGTAAACGATTAGTTTCCGGAACCATGTAGGGACAACTGGTAATTACGGAAAAAATTGCTCCACTTCGTTTCACTGACTTACATGGATTTATGCTTAATGATTTTTTGACTGCGACGTCTTGGGAGTTATATGCGTAAATAGATGATACGTTCAGTCGCAGTTGTTAATATTGGCACAGTAAAATGAGAGATACAGCTGTACAAAGACACACTGCCTGTGGCCATGAAGTAGCGCAGTAAATGTGAACTAAACAGTTGGATCAAGTTGGAGCAGAAATATTTTCGCGAAGATCAGGTATATCTATTTGCTGGGCTTTCCATTCTCTTCTTCATTTGTACGTCTTACAAGTGAAATTTTGACCACCGATCCTCAAACAATCTGCATATGGACGATACTACACTTAAAAGGAATTTTAAAGCCGTAATGTTTGAACAAAATGTATTATCGTTAGACATTTGTTTGAGTCATTAATTAGCTACAGTTTTTTAAAATTAAATAATAATTACCGAAACGAAATTAAACCTGTACAACTGGTATTTTCCACAAAGTTACCTTAAAGAATGTTAGCTATGTGTGTTCACAACTGCAGTGTACAAGACGCCGAGTCAAGGAATTTGATATTGGACACTCGAGGTCAGTCAATAGTCACGATTTTCTGACGAAAAAATGGTTTATTTGTCTTATTTGCATATAAATAATTCTGCTTCATGGCCAGTTATTAGATGTTTTGATTGTCACTTGTTATGGCGATGTGTACGTAAGGCTTTGAAACAAAATTATTTTGCAAAAATATTTCCCCGACAACTCTTCGTTCTATCCATAAAGTCAATAAATATCTTAAAATATACCCACAATCGTGTACCACGGCGCACCCTGCTGGTATGGGCAGCGTCGCATTACATCATGTCTTGTTGTTCGTCCAACAAGGCGATTATGCATTCTGTTGGACCTCAATCGTGTTTAGCCGGTAAGGACTAATTTGAGGGAGGTACATTACCAGGTACTGGGTATTACTGAGAAAAATATTTTTGTACCAGATTTTTTCAATACATGACGTGCATTTATGCAGCTCTGTTCGTTGTTATTAGCAGCATGTCTTCACGCGGATACGTAATTTATTTGACAGTGCCTATCAGAACAAGGCTACTGCGAAACCACACGTCTGCGATTTACGAGTACAAACTCAAGATACTGACGACTAAAAACATCAAATCTCTGACCATGAAGCAGAGCTGTCGATGTATACGTACACAGTAAAAAATTTGTTGTACTTTTACGAAAAGTATGTTTGGTAACTAGTTTCGAAAAAATATTTCTGTAACGTTACAAAAATACTGCAAACTTTACAGGAAGTGCTTGTAAATATACAAATGTGTCTGCATATTTCTGTATTTTAAAAAGAAAATTCTATTTACAAATACATTCTTGTATATTTTACAACAATTGTTGGAAGTGTCACAAACAATTTTCTTGACAACCAGTTTTTACGAAATTTTTTGTAAGATTACGAAGTATTTTGTAAAGCTCGACAGGCCGTTTAAGGTTATTTTTGTTTTGCATGAAACACAGTGCTCATAAAAATACATCCCACTCGCCCCCACAGGTACTCGGAAACATTAAGTCTACTTTAGTGACCTGGAACGTTATTATTGCAGGGCATAGACTGGTGAATGTTCTGATATTAGTTTACAGGGTTTTCCTTGTAAAAATATACAATTGTGTAAGTAGAGACCTAAAAAATTCGCGTTTTCATTTGGGCACAAGCTAGAATTCCAACAACTGTACGTTTCAGTCACCGTCGCAATTGGCCTTTGACTTATTTGACACATCCTGGAAGTCTCTGAGCCAATAATGGAAATGTAACTAATACAGACATATATCACTTAATCAGCAAGCAACTAATGTACATCTGCCCTCCGCTTCAGTTCACATATATTCTTGCAGTCTAGCCTACATTTCAGTGAACCCACGAATTTTTCCCGCCTTTATGTGTAAGGCATTGAAACTATTCCGTAGAGACATGCAAAATACGTGTTATTATATGGTGCAAGACTATACTCCACTGATCTGTACATACTCGTGCACAATGTATAGAGACGTGCAAAATTCGCGTTATAATTTGGTAGCAAACTAAACTTCACTTTCCTATACATAACAGAGCGTAATCTGCAATTCAATTGGCCACGAACTTTCGTGTGTTTTCATTTACGTGTGTTACGTCTTTACAGAGATTGGCCTCTCTACCGTGTAAATATTCTCCGCGGCAAGTCACGACCATATCGGCCAGAGCGAGACGTCGAACGAGCTTATAGTCACTTGCAGTCTAATCAGTTGTCAGAACGCGAATTTTGCATGTCTCTAACAATATATGATTTCATTGCTCACTCGTATATATGTGATGTAATATACGCATTCGATTGCTTTACATGCGCCTGGCCATTCTACCGAGGATAAGTGTTTCCCGGTACGATCCGCGACACATATACTAGTGGATGACGTCCAGCTAGTAAACAACAGCTTGCAGTCTAGACGAGATATTTTCATATCTCAACTAGTCCGTGCAAAATTCTTTTCGCGACTAACTCGTGCCTCTACCAGTGACCATGCAAGATTCACCTGCAACCGAAACTTTCGTGCGACCAATCACTAGGGCCATGAACTTTTCGCGAAAAGGATTTTGCCCCAGTTTGTTTCAGTGCCTTATGTTCACATATGTGATTTTGCTTCAACAATAGCGATCGGATGTTTTAAATCTTACGGCAGTTACCTAATTGTGATTGGCGCAGTCGAATGCGAGACCTCACTTCACACAGACACGCTGCCAATAACCATGAAGCAGTGATGTAGATGTACACGTAATGCACTGAAACAAACTGGGGCAAAATTTTTTTTTCGCGAAAAGTTCATGGCCCTAACAATCACACATGCAGACCAGCGTGTCAGTGGCTGTAATGCCAACAAGCACGCAGCCCTGTACAGTTCTCAGCAACAGAAGTTCTACACGGCAACTACCTACAGGCCGCCAGTCATTTATAACCGTTATAGGCGTTTTCAAAAACTCACCAGTGCAGAGTAAGTCAGGCAAAATTTCAAGTTTGAGGTGTTCAAAGTTTAACCCGAGTGAAATTTTCTTTTGCTCTAATTTTCACCTGACCAACTCGCGGTTTACTTCTCATTTAATCAGCTCTTGAGCATGGTAAATATCCATTAGACAGAAAAAAATTGTAAGGGTAAATATCAATAATACTTATTCATCATGTAGGCTACAACCCAAACCATTTGATATAGAGTTATAGCGTACTGATAAAAATGTTTCTATAGACGTTATAAGTAGTCGTACGTAAAGAAAATTGTAGTTTTCCAAAGTAGAAATTATCCTTTTTTCGTTAGGTTAGATAAGGTTACATTGGTTACGTTACATTGGTTAGATTACCTTAATTAGGTTAGGTTACATTGGTTAGATTACATTGGTTATGTTAGGTTACATTGATTAGGTTTGTTTAGGTTGCCTTACGTTAGTTTTGGTTATGTTCGGTTATTTTACTATTAAGTTTTACATCCTATCGAATAATGTAAAACTTAATAGTAAAATAACTTAACCTAACCTAAACTAACTTAAACTAACCTAAAATTACTTATAACCAAACAAAATACCGAAATTTTCGAAGTTAGTGAACTACAATTTACTTTACGTTTGAATACTTCTAACGTCTCTAGGAATATTTTTCATAAATAAACTATACCTCTAAAATCAATAGTTTGGGACGATGAATAGTTATTCTTGACATGTATCATTGTAAACACTACATATAACCAAAACAACCACAACGATACAACTGAGTGGATAGTGTTCGTAATATCGAAGAGACAAGCATAAAATTAGTATCATACTTAAATATAAATGAAATAACGTGTGCGGGGGTTGCATTCTCCCCCCCCCCCTCCGTCCCTCGCCTTCTTAAAACCTTGAAAAGCATTACAGGCGTTTAAGTTTCTGATGAGATCAACAAAACTTGATCACGTAACTGGGATAACCTAACCTACTCCAGCAAGTAAGTTTTCGGAAACACCTTATGGTTGTTTTACCAGAGTAGGCACGCACGTACCCCTAACGACGAGCTTGGCGGTGTAGTTGGAGCTGGCAGCGGCGTTGCTGGCGATGCAGGTGTAGTGACCCGAGTGTCTGGCCGCCAGGTTCCTGAACATCAGGTTGCTCACGAACTCGTGTTGCTGGTCCTGGACGTCTGGGTCCTGCAATACACGCATACAGTACACCACCACAGAATATTTAGCAATACATAGGGACCGCTGATTTCCGCGGAAAGAGTTTTGCTCCACTTTGTTTCAGTGCCTTACATGTACACCTGCAGTTTTGTTTTGCTTTGTTGTTACTGGGCAGCGTGCCTTTATGAACTGACTACTCTCATTTCACTGAGCCAATCACAGTTAGGTTACTACAACACTACATGTTATTGATTTGCGGGTAGAACACCACGACTCGTGACAGTTTAAAAGTCCAATCGCTGACCGTGAAGCAGAACTGCATGTGTGCACGTAAGGCATTGCAACAAAGAGGGGCAAAATTCTTTTCGCGAAAATCAGCAGTCCCTAGGAATGCATAAGTGAAATTGCCGGTAGAACATCGAACTCAGTTACAAACGCCAGAAAATTGGCTTCCCTTGCCAGCAACATGCAGGATATGCCTACGGCCAATTAGCATAAGGCGGCTGCCCTGCTACCCGGCAGCTAGGCCAATAATTGGAAACCTGCTGTGACATGCAAAAACCAAACAGCCATGGGTAGGACCCAGTAGTTTTCGCGGAAAGATTTTTTCAGCACTTTGTTTCAGTGCCTTACGTGCGCACGTGCATCTCTGCTTTGTGGTTAGTGGTTGGATGCCTTAACAGACGACGTCTGGAGGTTAAACCCGCAAATAACAGACGTGTTGTGTCACAGTTATCCATGTACTGATTGATTGGCACAGTCAAATGAATAACATTGTACAAAAACACTTGGCCAATAATAATGAAATTGAGCTATGCGTGTACACGTAAGACACTGAAACAAAGTGGGGCAAAACTCTTCGCGGAAACTACCGGGCCCTATATATCGCGAAAATTTATCGTGCCAACATACCCTTGAAAACACTATGGCTTCTTGTGACATGTATGTTTGGGAGTAATATGTCTGACACAACACAGTTTTCTGCAGACCAATAACAGCCATCAAATATTACAATAACAGAATTCCTATTGGCTCAGTCAAATAAGGTACCATACATACGAACAAGCGAAAGCCAGTCATATTTTCATAAGCTCAAAGTACATTGAAACCCAGCAAACACTCACGTTTTCCCGCGATAAACCATTATCTCTAGCCATGAGGCTTGTATTACAATCTCGGGCAGCAAATAAGTGGTGAAATTCGCCCGTAACAAACGTAGTTTCACGTCTGTATTACTGTATAGTCGGTGATACTACTCTTTTTTCTGGATATTTACACAGTGAAACCGCTTTGGTTACTTTCAGAACCAGGTTAGGCTTTTGTTCGCCATCTTCCCCAAGCTAGTAACCATCTACTCGTTTAGCTTCGGTTACGTTGATCTAACTCACTTTAGGTTAGGAAAAGATGGTGTGAAGAGACAGACGTAGCCGAACAAATCAGCGAAAGTAGATGCATCCTCTTCTTTATACTGATTGTGTTTAGAATACAGACAAGTAAATCACTCTTTAAGGAACGATATTTGCCAGTTCACCCCCTCAAATACAAAGCAAAGCTGAAAGCTGATCAACAGCAGTCATCACTAGAGATAAAGTTGTCAGTGCTTCCTGAGAAAGTTGTGGTTATGCCCTGATATGGGACATAGGAAAGAGAATTGTAATGCCACGAAGAACAGACGAAAATGTAAGTCACAAATGGCTACGTCTCCACACAAACACTAATAGGTTAAAATTTGTCGCAGAAAGATTATTGCGCCTCTTTGTTTGAATTCCTTGCCACACACCTGCACACACCTGCAGCACTGCTTTGTGGCCAATGATATGATGTTTTTAATGCTCAGAATCTTGAGGTTCTATCCGTGTAACCTTGTTCTAATCACAAACTCAGATAAGTGACGCCTGTGACGCCTATATACTGTGACACAATGCCGACAATAATGATGCAAAGCAACATGTGTGTACTGAGCGAGAGATTTTGGTCAGCGCTTAACATCGAGGTATTTAGCGCTGGTGAGGGGTGACATGAGGTGAGTATGGAGCAGCGCCGGAATGAAAGGGCATAGGAAACGGGAGATCCCCGAGAAATCTCGCCGACCAGCGGAATCGTCCGGCACGATTCTCATATGCGAAAATCCGGGGCCTGACTCCACTTGGAACTGAATCCGGATAATTTTGGTGGGAGGCAAATGGTCTGACCATTCGGCCACCATAGCTCCCATGACATGTGTACATAAGGCATTGAAACAATGTGGCGCAAAAAAATTTTTCGTGAAAATCAGGGATTCATAATAATGATCCATTGAATTTGTCATGCGCAGAGGCGGCTCGTGGGTTGTTGCCAGGTAGGGCTGCAGTTGCCAAGAGCTGTACAGGGTTGTGCACTGGTTGACTCTACAGCCACCGACACGCTGATGTGCAGGTGGCCCTTACTACTGAGTGGTCACAAAACATCTAGTAACCGGCAAATATTTCATGGCCGTGGGTCTACTGCGCGTTCATCAAGAAGGTACAGTTCCAACTATCTGCAGCCCCACCTGGCAACAACCCACGAGCCGCCACTGTTGATACGCAACGTAACATGAATGTCAAGGCACTTTGAAACTGTTTAGAAATAAGCCTCATAACGTTACGCAATAATGTTTATGTACCTATCAAAGTGAACAATTTAAAATGAGTGAAAGTTTTGAAGAAATGAACATTTAGAGAAAGAGCGTACTCATATGATATTCCCTGAAAAGAACAACAAAAAAAAATGCCTCAGGCCTCAGCGGGGGTTTCAATCTGTACATTTCTTCAGAATTTACAGCTAGCAATGGCCAAGACTGAAATGCAAGCTGATAGAAAACGGACGGACGGCGACTGATGGGTGCGACGGGCCATTGCAACTCTAACCTTAGAACAATAGAACATTGTGACATGCTTACCTGTGGTAGAGGGGCTCCATCCTTCCTCCAAGAGATGGAGATGGGGAAGTCCCCTGACATGATGCTGCACGACGCTTGCGTTCTCATGCCTTTCTGCAACTCGTTCGAAAACTGGAACGGCGTTATTTTAGGCGGTTCTGAAGAGGCAAAATTAATTTCTTTGTATTTTCATCATACACTTATAAGCACTGTAAATTATGTATTAAAGTCGAAGGAGTTAGTAAAAATAAAATTTCAGTCCCATAATTTACCCGTTATGGCACCAGTTACAAAATCCATGTAATAAAGTTCATGCAAAATGAAAGCAGTTCCTCTATACTTGCTATGATTTCAAATTTTAAGTGGGAAAGACGAATTGATATTGTTTTTCGCTAAGTAAATGTCAGCCGCTGCACGTGGTAAATTTCCATTCGTCTTGCTGTCGCTTCGTCCAGCTGCGAACAAGTTTATTTCAACTGTTATTTTTTTTTTCCGTGTACATGAGCTTAAATTTTCGCTCCATATTTATGGATTCCTGCCCTACGCTGGTGCTTCTTCGCTTCAGTCCTATAATACCTTCCAGTCTTTCACAATATATTTATGCCGTATTATTCCATAGTTGGCAGAAAAATCTATATGAGAATAACAAAAAAATTTAACTTAACATTAATAACAATAAATCTTACATTACCCAGGATGTGCAAAATTAAAGTTTACATCCGCGCAAATTTAACAGTTCAAACAAAACCTACCAAACGTGTGAAGACGACTTTCTGGTTTTATGTTACATTACGTGTTTTTTTACAAGTTACTTCTGTGATTGATATCATGAATTCCCTAAACCGTAGAGTTGCTAATTTAGTGATAAAACTATTCGATGTTTTCTATATTTCGAAATTTTCCACCGAATATCTGCGAAGGTCTTCCAAATAAAGAGTTTCACTCATGAATAGATAAAAAAAAAAAAAAAAAAAAAAAAAAAAAAAAAAAAAAAAAAAAAAAAAAAAAAAAAAAAAAAAAAAAAAAAAAAAAAAAAAAAATAAACACCGGTAAGATAACATAATATATATGGCATTATAAAGCCAAAATAACTGTGCATAGTTTAAATTTTTAAAATATACCAGTATTTTCTGGTTACCTATACTACCTGCGTTGAAAATGAGATAAATGAAAAGTAGTTGTAAACTTTTATTATTATTATTATTATTATTATTATTATTATTATTATTATTATTATTAGCACCTGCTATAGCCTAATTATTAATCAAGTTTTTTTACTTAGGTTGTTACAAATTATTTTTTTGGTAATATTTAATATATTAATTAGAGCTAGTGATGTAGGCCAATATTTAATGCCAAGTGTCTATTTGGCCGGACCTTTTTTATTTAACAATTATGCTGTCATAAAAATATAATGAACGACCGAAGCGTAAATTCGACTAAGGAAACTAGGCGAATTAAAATAAAAATGAAAAAGAAGTGAAACAAGTGTGTATATTACTTATTACGTTACTAAACTTCACGAGAGGCACGTCCTTACAAACACACTATGGCCCTAGCAATAATCAACCGCACAACTATTTAGGACGAGTAACCCGCACAATATTTGCCGTAGAAAGTGCCTCTGCTTTAACACTGCTTCGAAGAGACTTCGTTGTCAGTTTTCGTTCATAAATAACTAGAAATTCTGACAACAATAACAGCTATACTGTTCCTTAAACACGCGGGACATACTAAACACATGGACACGAGAAACCAAAACAACGAAAAAGTATTTCAAACATGTTCCCTGAAAGACCTTTTTTTTTTTTTTTTTTTTTTTTTGTTATACCTCAGTTTGCACTGCGAAAATGTAACACGGCATATCGCCATAGCAGGAGGTCGAAATAATCACTTTTATCTATGCTCTATACAGGGGATTTGTGAGTGGTACTGTCCACTCACCAGCGAAGTCCCTGGCGGGTATGCGTTTTTCGTACGTAAATATCAACCAGCATTACTCTCCTACGGAAAGAGAGGTAACTAAATGCTATGAAATGGGTCCTGATTATTTCCTTCGTCTTTGCTGTGTGCATGTTCACTAGCGCTGTATTTTAGCTACAAAGGAAAAGCATTGCGCATTCACCGTTTTTTTTTTCGATTACAATACATGGACTTCTATCGATATAACGTATTTGTATATCGATCGATTGAACATTTTCGATTGTCGTAATTGCAGTCGCCTGTATGCTTGTTTGTATATTTTTTAATATTTATTTTCGTAGCTTAAGTGCTACGTCGTAAATATTACAATTTCTTTATTTGTATATAACCATGGGATAATGTTTGACATTAATAGTATTGGTACTACTCTCAAATAAAGACTTATTTTTAATCGCATCGTTTATATGTAGGTTTAAATGTAAGTCAAATACACTACTTCCTCTTAACATGCAAATAGTAAAAACGTAACTTAAATCACGGCAACGGAAATGAAAGCACACAGCCACTTAAAAAACCCATTTGAATTTTTTACTTTAACTTAGTTTTCTCCTGTGATGTAAGACAGAATTTACTATTCATACGATCAAGAAATAGTGCCATTGGCCTGCACTTACATGCAAACTTTGAAATCCAATCTCCTCGATTACTGGGCAACGGTGTTTCATAGTATACGGAATGTATTTTACTATCGGGAACACAATACTTATGGGACATAACTTTCAGCTATTAATAAAATGTTACGCTTCTGACCACCTCGCCTCAAACATAGGCCTAACCGTTCTTCACGCCATTTCACTTCGCAGCGAAAATGGCGACTGCTGACCAGTACCACGGCCGTGACCAGTACAAAACTCAAATGCTTAAAAGTATTTCTATTGCGACGATGCTGCTTCTATTTAGCTACGGATATTAGAAGAAGATGAAATGCAGGGCTCGTTTCCCTATATTAGTTTCACCCCCATGGTAAATATATGCATAATATTTATTTATTTATTTTATGTAGCGTCCAATTTCTCATTTCACAACGAGGAAGATTTGTCAAAGGTACATACATAGACAAAAACACACACACATAATTCTGTTTATAATACAAATACAACGAGCATACCACTTCATACGAGACACAAGTAGTTACGTTTACAGTACATGGATTGCATTTCGTGGAAACACAGAAAAACATTTATGAATATATGTCACTACCCTAGAACATGAATGTATTCTATTCATCACATAAACAAACTAGAGAAATATTAATTCATATATTGGAAGAAAACATACAAGTGTTTATACATATGCGTATAATTTAAACAAGTATTATACATAATAACATATACAAGGAAATATAATACACAAATACCCTATTTAAATTGGAGCTGGAGGATCAGTTTAGATAAACTTACCCTTATTGAGCATTGTCAATATTCTTCTACAGAGTAAAATGCTTTTCCTATTAAATAGCGTTTTATTTCTTTTTGGGACATTTTGAAATTACTGTATTCTCTGACTGCTTTAAGTAGTTTGTTTATAAGTTGCATTCTCTTATAATGGGTCCTGATGCAAATTTTGTTGTTTTATGGAAAATAATGTGCAGATTGCAGTGATTTTTTCGTATTGTAACTGTGCACGTTGCTATTTAATTTAAGTTTGGTATTCTGTACAGCATATATATTTGTACAGGAAGGAAAATGTTAGTATGTTTAGATTAATTAATAGCTGTTTTCAGTGGCATAATTTGGATTTGTTTGTTGTTATTTTTATAATTATTTTGTGAATTCTGAGTTTTTTTTTTTTTTTAAATTTTAGTGCATTTCCTTAGAATATTATACCATATACCATATTTAATGATCGACTGCACATTTGCAAAGTATAATATCAATACCACTTGTTGTGAGCATATTTGGTTTATTGTGTGTATAAATTAACACATGGATCTTGACATTTTGCCTACAACTTTTAAGTGAGATTGCCGGTTTAAATTTTGGTCTATTTGGATACCGAGAAATGGTACCCTTTCTGTTTTATCAAGTCATTTGCTACTATTAGTAATTATCTAATTTTCATTGATTTTGCAGCAGATCCTGGTAAATTGAATTCTGTTGTAGAGGACTTTTCTATATTCAGTATTTGCTTGTTTCTATAGAACTAGTTGTCTATTCTACGGAGTGCTGATTTACGTTGTTCACTAGATTTATTTTGTTTGTTTCCGTTATCAGTATATCTGTACCCTCTTCAAACATTACAACTTCGCTATTATTCACACACAATGGTGGATCATTTATATAGACTACACTATAAATAAGAGTGGACCTAGTATTGACCCTCGAGGGACACCTGAGCATTTTAGAGATACCATAGAAAACTGAAATCAGGATGGCCGGAGCAGGGACTCGATCCCGGGTTATCCCGAACGCGATCCTGTCGGTTGGTGAATCAGCCGACGTACTCCATACATGCGGCTATATTTACTTTAGATCCCAGTCATTTAGTACAGATATAAGTGACCGTTTCTGTAAAAATCACTGGTGCACAACTAAGAATTGGTGACAAACATTACTTTTACGAGGTGTGTTAAACTTTCCACTGAACATTTACGAGGTTCGCTGACACTTATGCGCACGTCATATGTTAATTTACTTATACGCTTTCGTGAAAAATCGCTGTAGTTTATGTGCGTTTTACAGTACAGCGCGGTTATTTTACATTTTCCGTAAAGGAAAATAAATAGTTTCATTCAAGTAAGTTTATAGTTATACAAGTAAAAATAAGTTGGCTACATTTTTTTTTTTTTTTTCATCGTTTGCTTATCTGTTCGGAAATTGTAGACACCACGTAGTCCGCACATTTTTGTCTCTGTTACGACAGAACTTAGCGGGTAGCCGATGCATTTAAAAATGGGGTTCTCCCGTTGAAGATAAGTTTGATAAATTTAGACCACTATTCATTTCCTCATTTTTTTTCACTCGGTTCTTTAAACCACTTTTGGCATTGCACATACTTTCTCGCTCCTCATTACTTCTGGATGTTGACTTTCACCACTTCCGTCCACCAACGTTTTAGCAAGTCAGTCTGGTTGTCTTAGTTCGGGTGGATGTGTGTTTACTGAATTGGTAACCGATCGTCCTGAGAGTTCTGTGTGGAGTATGCAGGCCTTACTGTGATCCGGTTTCGACAGAATTACCGGTAAAAAGGGGTAAAAATTAGGAAAAGGATGGAAAGCAGCCGAAAGGAAGTGACCTAAATAGGAGGAAATGCATCGTAGTTGCTGCGGAGTTTATTCAGCAGAGCAGTACTTTTACTTTATATCTCTTCTTATTGTTTATTTTTATTAATAATTTTTTCCTACTAAATTTTTTTTTATTAAAATTGTATATGGAAGCAATTTACGTCATTTGTACGTAGCCTATATTCTAAATTTTAACCTCCATTCTGTCACATTTCTTTATGATCGTACTTCACACATTGAGAGTAAATATCAACACACATATAAATATTGAGTGAAGTAAAGGCATATTGGAACCATTTATATTTTTGTGGGTATTTAAGGTTGACGGGGTGTTGGGAGGGCGGCTTCTACCATCGCCCTTCCCCTAATATGGGTAGAACTACTTAGGCAAGAAGGGCGTGGTAGACATATAAGCACTGGGTTCTACAATTGAGATCTACACTTATTGAAAGTCAATATGAAAAAAAATAAACAACAATCCATGATAATCACATTTGCAAACTTTATTAACAAACATTAACTCAGAATGATAAATTTTTTAAGCGTGATCTCTTGCGCCGCAATTAAATGTACGAGATTTCGACGTCAGAGATTGTTCTTCAGATATACTGTACTCGAGAAAAATTTTTGTTCAGAAAGTTGGCAAAAACTATTGTCTGGGATTGTTGATTTTTGCAAATTGGTTTCGAGAAACCTACAGTTATAGATTAATGATTTTAGCGTTGAATTATATACCACACCTTCTTAAAGGCGAATGGGAATTTCGATTATTTTACTGTATGTATCATGACTCGTTGATGCTGGGACTTTGTATTAATTATTTCTCTGGGTTAATATACTAAATATGTGAATTCTTCGTATGTTATATTGATGTTGTAATGCTATTTCATACATATAACCAATTACGTTTGTTACTATTCTGTTTGTATTAGAAACGAAACACAGCTGTTTATATTTATTTTCTGTATTTTTGTATATTTTCGCGATTTTAGAGTGTCTTTATCTATAGTAAATTATTGCTCCTGTTTTTATAACTGTTAAATTTCTTCATTTGAAAATTATTAGATGAGTGGTGGCAATGTTACTTTAAATTGGATGTAGTTATGTAAAAAAGAACCAACCCAAAGTTTACCGGAACTGATATATTCAAGGTCAAAGTCTACTGCTGCCATATAAACCTTGCATAAACCGATTTTCCTGGGCTCTTATTTTCTTCGTGATTTAATGCTCGTTATTTTTCTAGGAAATATTTTGGACTTTCGCATTCTTCTTGGCACGATTATCTGAATATAAATTACGTTGGGAGTTTATTCCGTTTTGCATTACTACGCGCTATTTATTAAGTGCGTTTAATTGTTTTACAGAATGGCCATGGGCAACAGCATACTCACTCATGACGTCTAGGTATATGCGTCCCTGCGCAGACTGTCCCTGCTGGTTGGTGACGGAGCAGAGATACTCGCCCTTGTCTGAGGAGCCGTCCACCTGCTTGATGAGCAGTGTGCCGTTGTTGAGAACCTTCTGGCGCATGTGCTGAGGCAGTATTGTGCCTGTCCTCTGCCACGTCACACTCGAGATGGGGAACCCAGCCACGGGACACCGCAGGTACACGTCCACGCCAGCCACTGCTGTCAGGTTCTGCGGCGTGCGGGCGGTTGGCGGACCTGTACACGTGCATGGCAGAAATATTAATTATACTTAGGGACCCCTATTTTTCGTGAAAATAATTTTGTGCCACTTAGTTTCGGTGCTTTACGTGCACGTATGTAGTTCTGGTCACAGCCAGTGACTAGATATTTTACCTATTACAATATTTGGGATTCTACCGGCAAATAACATACGTGTAGTGCTGAAGGACCGTCACTGTAACTGACTCAGTCAAATGCGATACTGCTTTTAACATAGGCACGCTGCCAATAGTCACGAAACAGAGCTGCAGATGTCCACGTAAGGCAACGAAACAAACTGGGGCAAAATTCTTTTCGCGAAGTATAGGGATCTCTAATTATACTGCAAGTTAGCAAGATCAGTGTTAAGTTTGGCAACGGACAATTTACGCCTCATTTTTTTCCACTAGAAACCGCTTAAATATAACATTATATGAGTGTCCGAAAAACTTGCAGCTGCGTTGCATCTGGCTGCGCTGTAGTGGAGTTATTTAAGACCCGGGAATTTCGTGAATTAATTTGACAACACGTTAGTCTTTAAACTCCTGTACACGTTCATACTTCATGAAACTGTTCCTTGAAAACTATGAACCGATTCAGACCTACATCCAATACTTTATAATTCATGCGCTACGTTGTCACATGTACAAATAGCCACTCAATTGAGCAGCTACCAATATAGGAGTAGCAGAGGACAAGGTGTACACAGGACTGCGGAGTCCAACCAGCTGGTCGTTGAACCCGCGATATTTCTGAGCCTCTAGGAGTTTATATATATATATATATATACATATATATATATAATGACCGTAATGAAAGGTAAAGTTATGAGATATAGGAATATTTTCAAATCAATTTTGCCAGATTTTTGTTTATGAAGAAATTTAGAAAAAAAATTAGCGCGATTAGTAACACAGGCTGCTTACAAAACGAAAATAAAATTACTTTTTAACGTTTGTGAAAATTCCTAGAGGGAATACTTAAATCTATTTATCACATTAATATTTATGAAATTATCGAACATATCATGTTTAAAAAGAGGGAAATATCTGAATTTGGTGCAAGAATTCAGTTAGGTAGGGAGAATTGGTCAACTCTTACGTCTGAGATCTTGAGCGTTGCTAATGATATATGAAGTCAATATGGAATAGTGGTAGAATGCAAGGGCGGGGGAAATAGGAGGACCGCGCGAAAACCCGCCTGCCGACGGTAACGTTCGCCACGTTTCACAATTGTAAATACTGGGAATGACTTCACCGAGATTCGAACTCTGATCTGATTGGTTCCAGTAGAAGAAATTAGCTGAATCAGTCAGACAATAGTTGATCAAGCGGCAAAACATTAGATGCAGAATTAAAAATACTTAAAAATAATATTTGTTTTTTAGAAAACAGTTTACTGCCACGTTACTCGTTCAGAGCAGATCGTTTTAAATTTAAACCAATATTTTAACGCTTCTTTTACTGACATTATATTTGTACATTACTTTTTAAGTTTCAAAAGGAAAACAGTTTTTCGCTTGGACTTTGCATACCCACATCTAATTTTCTAATGTGTTTGAGCCTTACTTTTGGTTATTTTTGTATTACAGAAATGCATTTGTGATAAACTATGAATAAAGCACGAACTACAAAATATGTAACTCACATTTGGACAAAAAATGTCAAATAATTTGACGTGGAATGGAACATATTTTAATGTGACATAATTTTTTTTAAGTTCGCTCAGTTTTCAGCTACGAAGAAGTAAATTATCTTGAAAAGTAACTAAATTAGTAGTTGCAATATTTGAGGTGACAATTTTAGTAATTATTTTTTATAAAGTGTTCTCACGAGTGAAATTTTGCTATAATTATGTGATTATGTAAATAGTCCCTTAGAGAAAAAAAATTATTGCTGGAACATACAAACGCTAGCAGCCGTTATTTTTTTTTTACATCAGGTAGCACATATTCGATGAATAAGTATGCAAATTCATATACTTATGTTACTCTAATTAATTAAATATTTTATTATGTGTGCTGCATTGTCCTAGTTCCTTAGAAATAAAAGCTGTTTATGATTTTAAAAGACTGATTTACAGTTCCATAAGTTAGTTGAAATTTTCATATAACATGCACAATTTGGTTACGAGTACTGTTTTGGGAAGAATGGGCTAAATTTTTTTTGCTAAATATGATTGTATTTTTATGCCATAAAAATAATTTTACCCATAAAGCTGGTTTATAATTAAAATGTACAAATTATATCATCGGTGAAAATACATAAATACTGGCAGAATACTCTTTGTAGGGGATAGACAGTGGTATAATAGTTTAATTGTTCAATTTTGTTTGATGTGAAAATATTGGACTGTAACACTGATACGCACAAAGACAGAATGTTCCTACTATTGTGAAACTATACGTTGTCATATTTATTGCAACATATGGCTATAAAACATATGAATAATTTCCCTATTCTTTTGTTGTACTGCAGGAGGCAGTTAAGACGATTTTTCTAGTACGCCTACTTCTATCAAAAACAAGTTATGCGTAGAATGCATGTGTAAATGTTCATGCCATTGCACGAGAAAACTTTGAGACGTAAATATATAAGTTTTGAAATTAGTGAAACCCAAATCAACATTGATAGAGTACAATATTAATAGATTTTGCCAACATCGTTAGTAAGACAAATTGATTTCCTTCGCGCATATAAACACTCTTTGTAGCTGTAAGTTCTCCCCATACTGCAGTGTACAGAGATGAACACAGGCTGTGCAGATCTAGGGGTGCAGCCATAACTTATGATATTTTAACTTAGAAACATGTAATTTAGAAACACCCAGGAAAGAACTCCTGTAAGTTATGCGAGTTCTAATTTATGTTGTTCTAACACGTGAACATTCCAACAAGCATATTGCACAATGTTGTAAGTTGCGTGTTTCAAATTCAACGATGGTAACTCACAACATTCTTGGTTATGACGTTTCTAAGTTATGAGTAGAGACATGCAAAATTCGCGTTATCATTTGGTAGCAGACTAAACGTCACTTTCCTATACATAACAGAGCATAATCTGCGATTCAATTGGCCACGAACATTTATGTGTTGTCATTTACGTGTGGCACGTCTTTACGGATATTGACCTCTCTACCTTGTAAGCATTCTCCGCGGCAAGTCACGACAATATCGGCCAGCGGGAGACGTCGAACAAGCTTATAGTCACTTGGAGTCTAGTCAGCAGTAAGAAAATAACGCGAATTTTGCATGTCTCTAGTTATGAGTAGGGACCGCTGATTTTCGCGAAAGCAGTTTCTCCCCAGTTTGTTTCAGTGTATTACGTGCATACCTGCAGCTCTACCTCGTGGTTACTAGGCAGGTGCCTTTATGAACAGACTACTCTCATTTAACTGAGCCAATCACAGTAAGGTTACTGCAATACCACACGTCTATGATTTGCTGGTAGAACACCACGACACGTGAGAGTTACAACGGCCAATCACTGACCGTGAAGCAAAACTGCATGTGTGTACGTAAGGCACTGAATCAAAGTGGGGCAAAACTGTTTTCACAAAACTCAGCAGTCCCTAGTTATGAGCAGGGGTCGGGAAATTTCGCCGATTCAATGACCTGCATGTTAGAATGCATTGTCCTGTGCATATTCAAGCTCCGACTATTTGTTCACTAGCTGCTACTCAGTGGAACAGCGGACAATAAACGAATAGACGGGGCTTGATTATGCTTGCATGTCATTGAATCCGCGAAATATCCCGGTCCGTACGCTCTGGGGTTCTTAATTTCGGTATATTTAAGGTATGGTTTTGTAAGTTACAACTATCCAAAATTGTGATGGCAGTAATAAGTATTAGCAGAGAGTGACATTTCTAAGTATTGATTTTGAAAAATTATTTGAGGTGAGAAAATAGTGTTTTACGGCCGTTTAACAAGTTCTTAAGAACCGATGACGGTAAAGTGGGCTGATAGGACGAACAGGTATTCGAACCCCCAGACCTCTCGCACCAAAGACTAACCCCTAACTGACTACGTTAAGAAGGCCTGCCAAAACTTCCTTGTGATTCTATAAACATACTGATAGAAAAAAGCAGCAAGAAGACCGCAAGAGAACGGTTGGCGTTACTAACCGTAGACATTGAGGGCGGCGGAATGGTGTGCTGTGCCGAGCAGGTTGCGAGCCACACAGGAGTACAGTCCACCGTGCTGCACGCGAGCAGAAGATATGTTGAGGTGACTGACGACGTTGCCCTCGGAGTCTAGGAAGCTACCCAGGATGTAGCCACGTGGCAGTATATCTCCACCGTCTAGTTGCCAGGAGAAGCGAGGTGGAGGGTTGCCTGAAGATACACAGCGCAGCGACACTTGTGGTCCGGGCTGCAGCGTCTGTTCGATGAACGTCGACAACATCTCTGGCGCCACAGCTGCCAACATAACATCAACACTATTCACTACTACTCACCCTTGTATCGTCTATTTACAAATAACATTTCAGTCGTGAGCTCTTAAGGTTTTCTAATCTGAAATCACACCCAAGTAAAAATGATGGGGGAGGGATAGCATTTATTATAAACCAGTTAATTCATTAAGTAAACAAAACATGCAGATCAAAATCACTAGGAAGGCTTTAATTTTAAACAAGCAAGTATAAAAACAACTCTCGCAAAATTACGAAAGTGAAATATATCCGCTGTTAATTTTGCAGTCAACCAGGACAGAGCACGAATGTCACTGACAACGCTAGAAAAAGAGACTTTGACTACAATACTACATAAAATCTTTCTAGTTATATCTTGCCTAGGTGTTCGTCTAAGTCAACTCAGCTTTCCTAAGTACCAAATCAACAGAACCGATATACAAGACAACACAATAAACAGGCTTCATCACACACAAATGGGTTTCAAAAGAGACTCAACAATCATTCAGAAGCAAAATAAAAACTACGGTACATCACAATCGCCACCTTATACAGCTCACAAAATAACAAAGACCTCGAAGACAACCTTTAACATGGATTACATCCAACTTCACGAACTGAGGTGATATAAATTGAAACAGTCCAGAATGGGGGAGCAGCATTTACAATGCAAATATAAAATTTTTAAAAACCTCTTTGCAATCTACCAACTCGCACTAGTATCTCCAGCAGAACCTAAATATTACTCTGTTAACGCAAACTTCAACCCATCAACTCTGGCTATGTTTGTGACAAAAAAATTACTCTTTACAGAAATAGCAGTAATTAAAGTCATTTATTCAGATCATGTACCAGTAGTGGCATCACTGACAATACCAAAACGTCAGATTACAATAAAATCACTATACTTCAAACCAACCGAGAGGTTTGTAAAAATGCAGAAAACACATAAGAAAGACAGAGTAAAGAAGCACAACGCTGAGCTAAAATAACTCATGACGATAAGAAACTGGTACAGGCTACAATATCAGACAAGCATAACCAACAAAACAAGAATGTGTTAGACGAAACAAACCGCATAGTAAAGAACACAATCAGTAAAAAATCTTATGCGCTAACAATTCATTGTGTTAATTAAATAAATTAAACATACAAGAAAAGACTGATGCAATTGCAGATACATTCCATTCCGTTTGAAACACACTTGCAGTTGGTAAATATGGAAAAAAAAATCCAAAGCAAACAAAAAGAAAGAAGAATAAGTTCAAAACCCACAGTGCTGATCAAAAAACAAGAATTTGCTAAACTAGTTTCAAAACTTCCAAACAACAATAGGGCAACAGTCTCAGAAAACACATCAATCGAAGCACTCAAAAGGTACCATCTTAAGTATTCGAGCTCTTGACGAAACTATACGACAAAGTATCTACCCTAAAACAAAATGCCGAAATTAAGGAAGGCAGCAAAATCGAAGTACTTCTAAAACCAGACAAAAATGCTCTCTCTACACAAAATCTTCGGCCAACATTTCTACTAAATACCTCGACTTATTTCAAAACTCACATCATCAGAATTTATGCCTGTCAGCATGGACAAAATGAAAGTCTTTACCAAGCTCAAGTTTACCTGTTCTTACTGTTTTGTTAATGAGATAAGGGCCATATTCCCAGCGCTCGTTGTAGAAATACAATCAAAAATGTAAGTTTAGGCATCAGTGAGGTGATGACCTCATTAAGTAGATAAAAATAGGCCAAGATTTATGTAATGGTATTAGTTAAATTTGAACACCCTCCGACGTCTCAAGAGTGCTGTCTGTGAATTATGCGAAGTAAATAAATATATTCAGTTTATTAAAATTCACTAGCTTAGCTAACTTTAGCAGTTTGAGGAGTTTTATGCAATATACAACAACTGATTTATAATTTTAAAACGTAAATAGCATCTAATTAGTAATTCGGGTTGTCATGTTTTGCCCAATCAAATCATTATTAGGGTTTGAATAAGATAAAACTGATAAACATGAGAACTTCACCACGACTTTCCAAAATGTGTTTATTTAACAACGTAAAATATAAAATACTAGTGATAAAATATTTCAAATAACGTCACTGTGATACACAATCCAGTCTATAAGAGTCTACTTGCCAGTTTTGAAAATCGACAAAAATTTTATTTATTCAGTACTATGAATCAGAACTATTAATTAAGCGACCACCTCTCCTAAACTTATGTTCGTGTTGTAACTCCGCTGTGACATACATTTTTGGAGGTGGTGCTAATGACATTCATATTTACCTCTTACAAGATTAGCTCACGTACATCCCGAAATGCTATGGGTTACATCAACAACATTCATGTATTACTTGCTCTTGTCACAGTTGCGAAACACGAACTGGTAAATCAGTACGTTTTTATTAATATCACCGTGCACTGTTACCAGCAGGAAACGTTCGGCAACAATCGTGAAGAATACATACGTCTGAAGAGACTATGAACTCAACTCCAAATTTTAAGTGCCTGCATTATTTCTAAATCATAATTCGTCGCCCTTATCAATTTATTACTAATAGCATATGACAATACTCAGTCCTATCTGACATGAAGGAGGGATTTTCTCTTATGTAATCTCTATGCTCGCTATATGTCCTGCACCGGTTGCCTAAACTTTGAAATAAAAACATTACAATAGTTCATGTTTAGTTAATTGTTCACTTATGCTCAAAGACCAGCTTACTGATAAAATACATGCTTTCCGCCCCCGCTGCCAAAAATATGAGATTCTATGATATATTTCTGATACTACTAGCAACACGACTGTATATTGAATATCAGGAGTAGGACACAGTCCATGACACACGTGTGCTATGCAATAGATCAGTCATTCAGAAGCTACGGTTGACTTGCCGCAGTGTGAACTATTTGAAAGTACATATCGTATTCTTCCTGTACTACTAGTCACACGACTGTTGTACTACCATGATTATAAGTGACACCAGGATGCAAAGCAGTAAAGATCAGTCACTCACCTTCGATAACCAGTTCATAATTGGACTGCGCACTATCCTCGGCGCTGTAACCTATGCACTGATACAGTCGAAAATCTTACTACATTACTAGTCAAATTACGTTATAATGTGAAAGATATAGACACACACACCTGTAAGGAATAAGTAATTCAGCTCTTTGGGCCAACTCACAATTGACTGCGTGCTCTCTTCACTACTGTGGACAGTGCACTGGTGCATGCAATAAGACTTCATACATTATTAGTCACACGACAGACCTTGTGTTATCAGGGTACAAGAGACACCCTGATTAACAGGCAATATGGGTCAGTTACCCCTGGGGGCCATCCCACCGATGTACTGTGCGCTCTTCTCGCCGAGGTGAACTATACACTGATACATGTTCTAAGTCTTCCTACATCGCCAGTTACACAACTGCAGTTGTACTACCAGGAGTACAAGAGACACAATTCCTTTACAGATAGTACGGATCAGTCGCTTACCTCTGAGAACCAGCTCCCTGATGGAATGCGCGCTCCTCTCTCTGCTGTAAACTACTCACTGGTGCATGTCCTAAGTCTTCCCTTTTTTACCAGCGACACAATTGAGCTTGGATCAATTCAATCACTTACCTCTGGGAACCAGCATACCGCTGGGCTGACTCCTCTCTTCTATGAACTATGCACTGGTACATTTCCTAGGTCATCCCACAATACTAATAACATGACTGCACATGCACTGTCAAGAGTACACGAGAGACAATAATACGCAGGTGATATAGATCAGTCACTCACCTCCGAGAACCAGCTCCCCGCTGGACTGTGCGCTCTCCTCGCCGCTGCGCACCATGCACTGGTACATGCCACGGTCCTCCTTCCTCACTGCACGCACCACGAGCACCTGCCCGCCCAGCAGGATGGAGGTGCGGGCGTTGTCGACGACAGTGCGGCCATCCTTGAGCCAGGAGATGTGGGCATCAGAGCCGGTGACGGAGCAGTTGAAGGTGGCGGAGGAACCGCTGTCGACGACCTGCTGCTGCGGCCTCATGTGCACGGCTAGTGGTAGAGTGACGGCGAGTGTCATCTCGCGCCTGTCCTCGCCCAGCATGCTATTCACTGTGCACACGTAGTGCGCCGCATCTTCGGGCTGAGCTCGAGGGAACTGCAGCACCGACTCCAGTGGCCTTGCCATTGTCGAGCTTGTCTGCACCTCCCGTAACATGGTCGCCACTTTGCGGTACCACCTTTACACAGTAACACGTATCATTGCAAACAGTTTTGCTAGATGGAGTTGTACATGCAGAGGTAATCTTAGTGCAAAGCAAGGTAAATTAGCTGCATTTAGAACGTGAGTAAAAAAAAACATTACATAAATATTTCATATTATGTTTGGGATTATTACTACCCAGCATCACAGGGCACTATTCTGAGAATCACGATGCGCACAACAATTATGACTCTATAACATGTCATGGAAGCATTTTCTCAACTTGCTTTTTCTTCAGTTTACTTTAATTGAACATAATTTAAGCCTATTCGCGTGAAGACTACGAATATTACAAACATGTTGTTGACATATTTGTAGCTTTCGTTAATTCTAGTCCTCGCTCCCTTTCTGCTCAAACAATTTATCATTTTTGCTACTTTTTTTTTCTCATTTGAGAGAATTAAAACTACTAATGAAAGTTGAAATATAAGATACAATGAGAACAAGTTGTACACGATATGAGCAAACAGAAAGAGTTTATCCCTGAGTGGATGAGGAGTGTAATAAGTCATTTGACTAAACGTTCGGAAATGTATAGTTTCGAAGATGGAGAAATGTTATTAATTTACAACATATGTAGAGTAAAAACGTAGTGGACGACATGCTGGCGAGAAGTAGGGTTGTGTGAGGTGAGTGATAGTCCCACATGTTTAAATGTATTGTTCTGCCTCTGAACGGCGTCGAAGGCCAAAGAAATATATTGTTCTGGTGCCTACGCATCCGTCATGGGCTCCGAAAATATTACATTCCTTTCAGGTGCTCCCATAGGTACAAATACAAAGGTGCGAGGTTCAGTGATCAGGAGGACAATGCAACTAAATCGCCTAGACCAATCCATTGACAGGGAATGACTTTATCGGGATGCTTTCCTACGGTAATACGGAAGTGAGCAAGAACACCATTATGTAGCATCCAAATTGCTCTTCGTACGTTGAAAAGGCGTTTACGAAAATCTTACTCGATCTACTAGATCGAGTTGATATTTCTCTAAATCCGTTCGAATACCTGTTACGAGTAATGTCTACCTCCGTTCAAAATCTATAAATATTCAACTAGATTTCTTCGCTGGATCTACTCAGATCTACCCAGCTCCCGAGCAGGGTTGATAGCCGCTCAGACGATAAACTCGAAATTGCGCATAAAAGTTAACAAACGCAGATTCCCCTGTGTTTACACAATAGTAGATCTGTTTTCGGTAGTTAACTCTAGCATTTTTGTACAGTATACATTACTAGTACGCTATTGTAATGCCATGACCTTACATGGTACAAGTACAATATGATATTTTGCACTATCCGAATACGGTTTACAGCGACTGAAATACACAGCTTATGTAGATTTCACTGCATTTTTTAAATATGCCGGCAATTTACAACTCTTGGAGTTTTCATACGCACGAACACAGCAGTTAAATATCCCATGACTGAGTAAAACTGATCACGTGGTCAATACTGCCGAGTGAATTATACCTACTACGTTGTCGTAAGCGACTAATGATACATCTTCTAGCATTGATGGTAAGGTCTCCCGCAGAAAGTGCAGTTTGGTGTTATGGAGAGACGACAGCTCACACGAGGTGGTCGCCAGTAATCCCCTCCCGCACATTAACTGGTTACATTGAGTATCTGGCTGGGGTTACATGTTTGCTCGTCGCCTAACCAGGTTTGATAAATTACCAGGTTAACGTCTAAATGCCCACAGTAAATTAAGGTTTCCGTGATTTACAGGACGTTCGAAAATTCTACTTTGATAAATGTTTGTACTCCTCAAGTTGAAGTATTGTCCTTCATATGCTAACCTCGTGATTTATGGCCATGGTCTTTAGTTTCTACTTTTTGCGACAATACTTTTTTTAAGCTTAAACGAAAGCAGATATTAAATATGTCCGGCAGTTTCGTTTAAAGTGGTTTTGGCCGTGATCGCTACCTTTTTCAAAGCAAGAATTTATACGGCTTTGACTAAAAAGTCAATTTACCAGAATTTTTTTAATTGCAAAATTAGCTAAAACCACAGTATTTAGGACCTTGAAAAAATCAGCCAACATGGGGAAGACGATATTAAACAAAACTACTAGACATATATGTGATATCTGCTCTCGTTTACGCGTTAAAAATTAATATCGCTGAAAAAAAAGTAGAAACTAGAGAGTTTGGCCTTAATATAAGCACCTGTTGAGGCTGAACAGGCGTTGATGGTTCGCTGACATCACACCAAAATAGACTCTGCGTAGATCACATATAAGAGTTGTGCAGATTGGCGATACCGTCTCTCATAGTGGTGGACTCGTCTGTGAATAATAATGATGACTGAATGCTCACTACTATGGTGGCTTGTTCTAGAAACTGTTAAAACCGCTTCCGTGGTGGAAGATCCGTAAGTAATACGGCTTGCACACGTGACAAGTGATAAGGGTACCAAACAGTTGTGGAGAATGTTTCAGACAGTCGTTTGGCTTACCCCATGTTTGCAGGCCACTTGATGCTGACACCAGGCGTTCACCTTCCTTTGTGTTAAACACTTATTCCTTATTAAGAGTGCGTGGTAGATGAATAGATGCTGAAAACATCACTTGATTTCTACGCTATTTTCGAAGCCAATACGGATAAAATACTCAATGGCAATCCTAGATAATGGTATTTGCCAACTTTATGAGTAAATATTCATCCAATATTACAAATTCGTTACGCGTGATCTCTTGCGCTGCAGTTAAATGCACAAGGTTCCGGCGTCAGAGATTGTGCCTCAGAAGTTCGTAACACTAGAAACAATTTTGTTTAACACGTTGGCTAAAACTATTGTCTAGGATTGCTATTGTTTAACTTTCGAAAATTGGCTTCAAGAAACCTACAATTATAGATTAATGCTTGTAGCGTTGAGTTACGTATCACGCCCTCTTAGAGGTCAGCGATTTTTTGGTGTACGTCTCGTCGACGGCGAGGTCATTAGATAAGGTTTACACAAATCTTTACACAAGGACAGGAGCTGGGAAGAGGATCGGTAATGGATAGGGCAACGAACTTTTCGCGAAAAGAATTTTGCCTCAGTTTGTTTCAGTGCCTTCCGTCGTCTGCAGTTCTGTTTCATAGTCATTGATAGGATGTTTTAATACTCACGTCGTTTTTTGAGGTTATACCAGTAAATTACTGAAGTGTAGTGTTGCAATAACATTTTTTGTGATTGGCACAGTCAAATGAGAGACGTCACTTTACAAAGACACGCTGCCAATAACCTTGAAGTGTAGCTAACAATGCGCACGTAAGGCAGTGAAACAAAGTGGGGCAAAATTACTTTCGCGATAAGTTCGTGGCCCTAGTCATGGCCTTTGTTAAGGAATCATCCCAGAGTTCGCTCAGTGAGATTCAGAAAAACCATGATAAACCAAAATCAGGATATTGTAACATGGTAAAAAATATGTAGTTAGCAAGGTACCTGTATGTCGGAGGAGGGCTGCCCTGGGCGACGCAGACCAGTTCTGCCGGCTGGCCGGATCTGACGTTCACGTTCGATATGGAGTACTCGATCCTTGGCGGCAGGTTGCTCTCAGGTTCTGCAACAACACAACACATACGTCCGAAAGTCGTGATGATGGCATTACACGACCTCGGCGGGCGTCACACGACACACAACTATTGCCAACACTGCAACTGCATTCTCGATATAACTGCTTACCTTCACAACAGTGAAGTTTACGCAATACACACGGAAGTTAAAATTATTTGAAATCGTTAAGAAGAAGCTGAATGAATAATCTAATTTAGGAGGCCGTGGATAGTACGGGATTAATTATATATTTTTAAATTAAACGAAACGTATCATATTTCACTTCATAATACAGATTTTAATTAAATTGTATTTAACCTGATATATATATATATATATATATATATATATATATATATATATATATATATATATAATGTAGTTATAGCTTACCACTGGAAAAGTAATATTATTAGGAATCATTTAGAATGCCCTGACTAAGCAACCTTATTTAGAAGAAAAGGACAGTGCAAATATACTATCACAATTATATATATAGAGACAGACTATTGAGACTGCAGAAATTAACAGTTACACGAAGGGAACAACATACAATGTTGTAAGAAACAAAGTCCCTTCTGTGTAGTGACAACAGTTAGGTTTGGTTCCTGGCATGTTCCATCATTACTGTAAAATAAATAGTGCAATACTAGCAAGTATATTATATTTGTTACCAGTTATGATTGTTTCTGTAACTGTAAATATGCTTTAATACGTAGAGCACCACGTTTGTACTACAGAAAAAAAGTTCCTTCAATATAACTACTTTAACAACACTTGTACTAACAACAGTTTCAACTAACATAATAAACTGCATCATGATGTTACGCTAATGCAGAAATTTGGTCGTTGCTGCCTCAATACCTGACTGTAAAAATATTCTTTTGTCATTTCTTTGTTTTGGTATGTGGAAATTTTACCAAACGGCGCAGAAATTATCAGCACTAAAAGATTGTGAACCGTAATATAATTCTCTAAAACGTAAAAACCAATCGGTTTTATTATTCTGTACACTAAAACGGGGAAAAAATCATATCGGAAAAATTTGGTTTACATACAACATTAGATTTTTCTCCAGTAAAATTTATTTCGTTTATTAACTACCAAAAACTTACAGTCTTCAATGTGGAACTAAAAAAGAGTTTCGTAAATCTATAAAGCGCTTAGAAAAATGTTATGCTAGTAGTAAAGAATGCAATAAATGCTTATTAACAGAATATCGGTTGAAAATTGAAACCATCTTTGGCGTAATGTCTTATTTTTCCCAAACTTTCACAATCACAATAGTTTGTGTATACTCAGTTGTCCAAAATTTTTGTTTTAGTGAAATGGATAATTGCTGTTGTAAAAATTACAAAGCGTGCGTTTTAATGTAAAAACTAGTAGTTGTGTTTAAAAAGAAGTACTGCTATGTTTGTGTACTGTCTCCTGGGATAACATCATACCGTTTTTGAGGATTCTCATTTTACAAATGGTACTCGTACGAGAAAAAAACAAAATTATGCTTGCAGGCTTTCGCGGCCATTGCTGATATTAATATCTTGGATTTCGAGTTTGGGCCGCTTCAAGTGGTAGACGATACCGACTCTTCGCCTCACATTGCAACAGGCATCTTCAGGGTTTAGTTATTAACTGAGATCCAGTTGAAAGGCGGAGCACTGCCAGTTTTTTTGATTTTGTACTGTAGTTTCCTAACCTAACATAACAAAACCTTTGAATTAGCCTTTTTATTGTTTTAAAGTAATCTACACTTATTTAAACCAACGCAAACTAATTGAAACTGACCTTCGTATCAGTGATTGGGGGAAAAGAGGGGGAACAATTGCCTGCGCAGAACGGATGCGCAGAGCAATATTAACGAAAGTAGTAACGAGAGAGACCAGCAGAGTCTCCAGCCTATTATATGCTCAATGGTGCTGACCTGTGACGATGATCTGCCCGGGCAGGCTGAGGCGCTTCTCCCCTGTCAGCTTGTCCTGCGTCCAGCAGTAGAAGCGAGCATAGGCGTCGCTAGACACAGTGTCCCTCACGTGCAGAGATCCCTGGCTCGTCATCGTGAACCTGCCACACACAAGACAAACACCAACACCTAGGACATTAGTCATTTACCCGCCGAAACTGGTACCGAGCCAGGAGGCGCAGCGTTAACTCGTTCGACACAGTGTCCCTCACGTGCAGAGATCCGTGGCTCGTCATCGTGAACCTGCCACACACAAGACAAACACCAACACCTAGGACATTAGTCATTTACCCGCCGAAACTGGTACCGAGCCAGGAGGCGCAACGTTAACTCGCTCGACACAGTGTCCCTCACGTGCAGAGATCCCTGGCTCGTCATCGTGAACCTGCCACACACAAGACACACACCAACACCTAGGACATTAGTCATTTACCCGCCGAAACTGGTACCGAGCCAGGAGGCGCAACGTTAACTCGCTCGACACAGTGTCCCTCACGTGCAGAGATCCCTGGCTCGTCATCGTGAACCTGCCACACACAAGACACACACCAACACCTAGGACATTAGTCATTTACCCGCCGAACTGGTACCGAGCCGTCTGGGTCCGCGACTAAATGTGATACAGATGTCCGGCTCTTATCGCTTTACATGAAAAATATTAATGAAATCGTTGATTTCTCTTCGTACGAATAGAAAAGAAGCATCATTTTAGCCGTGTATACCAATATTAAGCCCTTAATGAGGTTATGAATACATTATTTCGACCGATGAAAAGTGCCAAAATGGCCACTTTGGCACTTGATTTTAACATAGTTGAAACACTTGCGTGGGGTTCTAACGGGTATAGGCGGGTGG
>PNEQ01077276.1:68004-81166 GCA_003012365.1 Medauroidea extradentata | reverse complement strand
GGAGGTCGTCGGCGAATCGCGGCGACGGTAGGGCAGAGTGCCACCGTCAGGCGTCGAAGCTAGGCGTCGAGACGCTCAGTATTGTGGGCCGAGGTGCCATCGTTGTTGTTTTGGGCGTCGGGACGCCATTAAGTGTTCACCGAGTCACAAAGTACGTCAGGCCGAGACACCTCTGGGTAGTAAGTGGAGAGAGACAGTGGTTGCGCGGCATTTAATATTCCAATTAGTTGCCGGGGCTCCGTGCGCGCGACCGTATTGCTTAAGAGCCATACCGACAAATCGACGTAAGTATCGGTCCGCCCCGAGAGGACAGCAACGACGTGCTACCCGGACAAAAAGACTTGCAACTCTTTCATTATCTAGTTACATAGTATCCAGAACTTGCACACAGCAGCAATAGACGGCTAAACACCCGCAGAAACAGTTAATAAATAAAAATACATATTTAAAAAATAAAAAACAAAACGAACGTCGTAAGGCCACAAGGTATACTATACAAAAACCGCGAAATAAAAAAAGTTTAATATTTTTAATTTTGAAATAAATATCAGCGATTTTATTTAAATACAAAATGTTTATTTTTTTGCTTTTAAATATGAGAACGTGTAGCCTGCTACCTCGTTTTTCACTGAGCATTTTTTTCAGTTTGGTAAGTCGGTTGGTTTTAGTGTTGTGTTGAAAACAGTAACATTCAAATTTTGTTATTTACAAGTCATTACGCAATAACTACGAAAGATAAAAAAAATTTCCATTAGAGAAAAGTTTATTTACAATTTATTGTATGTCTTAAATAAGAGAAAAATATCTTATACAAATATAAACATTAATTGCTGTAGACCGTGGCGTTAAGCGCTGGCAGTCCATGAACCGCGATATAATTAAGGATAGGAATTTGCATGTCACATTGTCTTCGGCAGTGATGGTAACCATTTCCAGCGTCGAGAAGAGGAAATCATACTATAAGTAAAAATGTACGGGAACAATGACGAGATGAAGTTTTCGAGTGGTTTTGATAATGAAAATACATTTTTAGATGGTCCGGTTCAAAAAGGAAACAACTAAAAATTTGCAGCAAATATAATGATTTCCTTCGCCGAAAAATGTGTTAACTGGCATATTTGGTTGGTTTTAATTTGAAGCAAAATTACAGTGGCAACTGTTTAAGGTGTTTAAAATGTTTATAGTCTGTCTTTGCTGAAATTATCACACTTTAAAATAAAAGAAATACGATTTCTAGTACTTTACTGGCAAATAGAATAAAGTGCCAAGTTATTAAAACAAAGGACTTTACCTTTCTTTCCACTGGGTATAGTACACTTGTCTGTGTGTTGGTGAGCCAAACTAAAAGAAATGCATTTTTTTTAGTTGTTTTCCTTTTGAACTGGGCCATCGATTTATTGACACTTTTCAGGGTATTTTTAAACTCCTTAAAATATCCTATAGTAACGTGGGCACCATTGAGACGAGAAAAAAGTCAGTCGTGCCATATATGCAGGTTCGATCAGACGTTGACTATCCTTATGCCAGGACTACCAGGTAGGCAGCGCCCTTAACAAGCCATGGCCGATTCCTCTCCCAGGTCCTGTCAATGTGTCAAGTTGTGTCACACCATCTCTAATGACCTCGCTGCTAACGAGAACTAAAACCCCTGTTGCCGTACCTTAACCATCTCCACCAATCATCGCATGCACTGAAAGACAGTATTATTGTTTATGTACCATAATTGTGTTGAAATACGAATTGGACAGTTTGGTTGTAGGTAATGTCTGGGTTGTTCCGAGAACAATTTATTCTGTAGTAATAACAATTTGTTCTTTTCTGTTCTTGTAATATTGTAAAATATCTTCAGGTTTTGGTAATTCAATGTTTTTTTCTTGTAATCTTGTAACAGCAAATAACTTCAGGGTCAATTATGTAACTTCGGAATAGAATAGGGTAACGATTAACTCTGTATTTAGATGACATAAACTCATAGAAACGGTTGTAATGTTAATACTTGTAATGTATGTATTTGTAATATTTTTTGTTAAGGTAATTCAATTTTTTTCTTAAGGCGATATATGTTAAGGTAGCTAACTTTAAGGCAAATTTTGTATTTTGATTTATTTATTTCTGTACGGCAAATGTTATCACTTGACCTTTTTTTTTTTGTATTTCTTTCTTTGCAAATAAAAATGATCTGATGCAATGTAACACGTATTTGTTGCAAACCGGCCAGGGGCTGAACTATACGTGGGTAAATAAATGAAATAAATAAATAAAATAAATTGATATGCACCTCGCTTCTTAAAAAGAACAGATCGTCGTATAGGCAGTTCGGGATAAAGTGAGCACTCAAAAAAGCCCTGCTAAATTTCTATATTTTAAGTAACTCATATCTTTACGCGCGTAACGGCTAATGACGGGAAATGTCTAACCTCTCTGTACACGTCACTTGATGTTTACGCGTGTAAGATAAATGTGCAGTCGGTCTAGGAATCTACGTAGTTTGATAAAATAAAGTTTATTAATTATAGAACACACAAAAATGTCGAATTCAGTTGATTTTATTTCAGTAGTGTTGTACTTAAATAGGAAAACACGCTGAATTACATTCTGAAATCTGCTACTAACCGTACGACGAGTGAGGTAACTTTTGTTCATGTCAAATTCTTATGCAGTAACGGCTAGCGATATTTTCCAAAGATCAAATCTTTAGTGCACACTTTATCCGGAACGGCGCATACTCACACTCCAGATATTACCAACAATCAAACTGAACTGTTGTCCCTTTTTTAACACAGGTATGGTATAAGCGGCTCCAGGACAAAATGAGAACTTTAGAACCCCCAAGTTATTTTTTCCCCTTTCATATTATTTATAGTTTCCTGCCACTTTTCGATATAAAAAATCTACTTAATTAACAATCAAAGTGCATAGATTTTATCATGGTCAAAATTTAACGTAGCTAGGGAGGCCGAATGGTCAGACCATTCGCCTTCCACAAATGCCTTCCGGGGTCGATTCCCGGCGAGGTCGGTCCCAGGATTTTCGCTTGTGGGAATCGATGCCGCTGGTCGGCGGATTTTCTCGAGTATCTCCCGTTTCCCCCGCCCATTCATTTCGGCGCCGCTCCATGCTCACCTCATGTCACCCCTCACAAGCGCTGAAAACATCGATGTTAAGTGCTGACCAAAATATCTCACTAACTCAAAATTTAACAACAAATAATATTCGTTAGTTACTGTTCTAGACACGAAGGTCTTCAAGGGTTGTTACTTTATGGCGAAAAACTTATGCCTACAACAGTATTTGGGCGACCGTCACACAGCCTAAAATCGTTCAGCGAAAATAACTCAACCTACAGCAATTCAGTCTAAGGTCGCACAGCCTAATGTTGCACAGCCTAATATCGTTCAGCCTACTGTCACTCAGTCTAAAGTCGTATAGCTTAAAGTCATTCAGCCTAAAATATACCCAACCTAATTTTAGACTAAGGGCCGTATCTATAGACCTCTTTCGAATGACAACCAACTGCTCACCAATGCTTTCTCTATGGGGATAGCAGTTGGTTGTCATTCGAAAGCCGTTTATAGATACGACCCCGAGAGGCGTGTACCCCAATACTTCTCGTTCAGTGTGCCAACTCACGCGGAGTGACAAACTCTGGCAAGTGTACGAGATCCTGCAGTTGGTGGTACCACGGTGTACGCTGGAATCATTACCGTCGTGATGTATGGCTTCACAGACGTGCTGGGGTACCCTCTACCCTCACTCCCTCACTTTCTCACCACTTCAAACACTCCTTCGCGTTTCCCTCTCTGATATACCACCCCTCCTGCCGCCCATCCAACCTTCCAACCTTCTTCCCAGCAATCTTTCCTCGAGTCCTCCCGAAATAAAAACTTCCTTGCACCAGCTTTAAATCACTCAACTGTCAACTTTCGAAAGAAAAAAGGAGACACTAGATTGGAGAGAGGGACACGCGCACACACACACACACACACACACACACACACACGGATACTGAGGACCGTCAGAAATTGGGTTGCTCGGTATTTCTTTAAAGAGACGACACATTCTTCCCGCCGCTTTTTTATTTCTGACTTCTTTAAAGTTATTTATTTAATGTGCTCGCCCGCTCTCTTGGGTGGTTCCCCGGGAGGGGGGGGGTGAGTTTGGTTTGGGGGGGGGGAGGCAGAACGGAACAGTTCGAGTACTCCTGGCTGCCAACACTTGAAACTCGGTCGTCAATCCCCTTGGCTTGCCTTTGACGTGGTCCACAGTCGCTACCAACCCCTACCACACACACACCTAGTTTTCCCTACCATGGTGGCAGCACTGCCGGGGAGTGCAGGCATGAACTCCAAGTGGTCCTCGTCATATCTCCCCCCTCCTTACACCCCTTTCCAACAGTTCCTTTTTTTTTTTTCATACAACCACGGCTATGCTCACATGAGGACAAACTTCATCGGATCAGAAATGTCGGACCGTTCCTTCCCCCTTGCCCTACCGACGACGTACTGTAATGACGTTCATTGCCCGAGGGAGAGAGAAATATAGAAGGAGAAAGAGATTCATGTGTGCGTGCTGAGATACTGTTGCAGCAATCAGAACAGAATTATCGCAGCACAATAGTCGGCCACTCAGTGCTGCCAACATGAACCTGCCTCCGATAAAAACGCCCTATTGTGAGAGCAACTGAGAAGTTGAACAGAATAGCTTGTAAGTGGATACTCTAGGCATTCGGTGAATGAATCTGTATACATCAGAATTCAACAACGACGCGTACTTGCTGTTAACGTAACTCTGATATATGCATGTGACGGCAATTGTTACATTTTATTTAAATATTTCCTCGTATACGGGTTTCTCAGATTTAGGCCTTCTTATTGGTTGCTTGAAGGTATATACAATCCATTTAACTCATTCAGTCTATGGGCAGGTTGAATCGGATTTGTAAGTCTACGTTGACAAATCGGCGGAAATTTTTTATCAAAAAAAAATAATAAGTTGATCGTGATCCAATCTCGTGAGCCCAATAAATTGTACATAGGTGGCTCTGTTTACAAACATTATTTTCACTCGTTCACGCAAGCATTAAACATATTCCAACCACTCTGAGGGGTCGCGGTGGCCGAATGGTCAGATCATTAGCCTCCCACTAAGGCGATCCGGGTTCGATTCCCTGCGGCGTCGGTCCCCGGATTTTCGCATGTGGGAACCCCGCCGGACGATACCGTTCGTCGGCGGGTTTTCTCGACGATCTCACGTTTCATTCCGGCGCTGCTCCATACTCACCTCATGTCACTCCTCACTAGCGCTAAAGACCTCGATGTTAGCGCTGACCAAGATATCACTCACTCCACTCCAACCACTATGAAGACTTGCGGCAATATTCTTGTAATATCCGACCGAAAGGCATTTTGAAAATTACTTTGTCTTATAAGTTTAGACCCGTGATTTTAGGGAAAGGAATTTTGCCCGTTGTTGTTTCAGTGCTTTACGTACACATCTTCAGCTTTGTGAACAAAAGGTACTGAAATGAGCTGGTGAAAAATTATTTTTGCGGATGTCAGCTGTCCCTATACTTATAGTCTAAGTTTTTATTTGTAAAAACACGGGCATTGCCATAGTATAATAAACTACACATATGTGTTGCAGATTATATGACCATCTGTAGAGACCCGGACATGTCGGGTCTCAACGTCCTGCCACCTGGACTCCACAATCCTGTTTATTCTCAGATACTTGTACATTGTCTGTTGCTACAGTGCGTGGACTGTACATGTGACAAGGTAGAGCGGCGGTCAGTGAGTGTTTTCATGCGGGCTTGTTATTGGTTCACAGTCCTCAAGGAAGAGTTTCAGTAACAAATGCCCAGTCGTAAAAGTAATTAACGAGTACAGGAGTTTGAAATCTTACGTCTTCTCAAATGAACTCTCAAAATTCCCGGGTCTCTACTTGTCAGTCGGAAGGAATCCTCACCACCCCTCCCTTCACCCCTTTCCCCTGCCAACTCCATTGATACAGAATATTACTCGCGTTTATCACTTCAAGCCGAATCCGAACTGACGCTGTTCTTGAAACGTCTATGGTTTAATTACCGTCGGGATTGTAATTGAATTAGTGTGGCTCTTCCTCCTAAACGACTCTTTGATATGAGAGTGAAGACACTCTGACCTTTGCTATGCCCCGTCACAAGCAGTCGTTACACCCTGCCACCTTCCTCCTCAGTCACCAATCACAATTCACCATCCGCACAGGTCGTCTCACGCCGGGAAATTAATCACTAGCGGCCGGAAAAATTCGCGGATTCACTGACCTGTAGGCTAGCCTGGAGAAGGCCACTTCTACGACCTCGTCATTTCACCGAACGTTTCCCCTACTCTTCCCCTTACTCCCTCCACGAGCCACTCTGCGCACTTCCTCTAAACTCTCAACGGCAATGGTCGTAGTACTCCCCTACACTTCTTACCCTCTACAAAACCACACACACACCGCCTGTTGGCATCCCTTTGCCCTGTCCATGAACCATATGCACCGTCTATTGGTGCTTGTGTATCGTTCCTCACATTGGCTACCACGAGACATGACGAATTCGTACACCAGACGTAAAGCCGAAACCCTATTGGCCATAGCATCCGACATTCGTCACCGACCCGCACATCCCCCAGCGTAGTGGGAAGAGATTTTTTAATAGCAGGCCGCGGCCTTAGATCTGGCAACCCTGTACACAAGGGTTATTTAAACACTTATATTAGCTCTTCAAAGGCAATGGGTGTACCTGATTCGTAATTCTGCCCTACACACCGACGAATATCAGGAGAAGTCGCTGCGTTTGGCGAGACAAAATAAGTACAAAATTGACCCTTCCTGACAGGGTTGCCAGATCTAAGGCCGCGGCCTTGTACTAAAGATGGCTATGGGAGAAGTAAAGATGTTCTGTCAACTGACGAGGTCATAGAATTGACATAGCCTCGGCTAGCCTCCAAGTATATTTGTGAAATCGTGCAGACAGCAGCTGTTTATTAGCTGCTCGCTGACACTGTGAAATGGACATGTATTTAGAGACAGTTTTATTACTGGCTTAGCTACTTCCAGGAAGTGTCGAGTAAGTCAACGGCCAATTGTGAACGTGATACAGACCTACAGTTGCTGGAAGTCTAGCATACGCCTAAAAATAACGCGAATTTTTCAGGTCTCTACTATGAATCACTTTCTCAGAGATACACAAACACTCCAAAAACACTCTAACAAAATATATTCAGTAATGGTGAACACAGACGCAGTGAACCCTCGTTATATTTTACCACCATGCTAAGCTACAAACAGTTGCACTTATCTGTGAATATGGGGAGAGGGAAATTCTTGTATTTATGGGTACAGGGAAATTCTTGCAAGTGCAGTGGCCTGTAGGCAAGACTCCACCGTTCTGGGCATACTCAGGAGTCGATCACGTGTTCATTTGCTGCTGCTCCAGTGAGGAGACAGTTCCACACAATAACTGAAAGCATGGGACTACAGCTTAGTTTTCTTACAAGATGTTTATAACCACAGAGTCCGTCATGAGGGAGGTTTACAACTAGGGCCAAGAAATTTTCTAGAAAAAAAATGCTCCAGTTCCGTGCACATCTTAAGCTGTGCTTCATGGTTATTGGCCACAGAATATTTAGAAATACAGAAGTCAAATAGCTGGTAAGACGCCGAACTCAGTCAGACTCGCCGGCAACATGGTGGAAACACATAGGCTACAGCCAATCAGCGTAAAGTGGTTTGGCTGCTAGCTGGTATCCAGGCCAATAGGAAACCTGTAGTAACATGCAGGAACCGAGCATACACGGGGCTTGTATCAACAACCTATGGCAGCCAATAAGCGGCGAAGTTCGCCCGTATCAAATGAGCTGCCACATCATTTCACGCCTGTATTGTTATCTAGTCTGTGGTAATTGGTAGTGTTTCTTTGTATGAAGCCGTATCTCATTTGACTGAGCCAATCTGAACAAGTTTACTGCGACACCACACGTCTGTGATAAGACACTGAGAGTTAAAGACAACCAATCTCTGATCATTAAGCATAATTTCAGATGTGCACGTAAGGCACTGTAATATGCTGGTGCAAAAATTCCAGATTTTTGAAGCCTTGCTTGCAAAATCAATTTGCAATCTTTTACGGCTTATAGTGATTGGACAACGGTAGTCGAGGCATGCACACGGGGATGGCGAGCCAATAGTAATCCTCCAGTACTGGAGATGCTTAGCTTCTGTGGTTTGACGCAGTGGTAACTGCCGTCTTATAGGAGCTGCAGGAATTGAAATAACAATTTTCTAGTGTGTACAAGCATGTTGAGACCAGCCTGGAAGTAAAACATAAAATAAAATATTTTTCTCTGACACATTTCCTAAGACGTTGTGGTCTTTCGCTGACCACAGAGGTTAGTTAGACTCTGGAAAATTTCCGGAAAAGACTCAAAGATAAGTTAAACTTCAGAGGTTTGTTTGTTAAAGTTACTTCCGCGGTTGGATAAAGGTTTTGCAGACAAGGTCTGAAGTCTACTGAACCAATAACGAGTCTGAAATAATGACCCTTTCTCGTGCCTCATGTTGAAATTTGAAAGCGACGATCGTGTTGACAGGACTACAGAGTAATTTTTCTGTTCCTTGCCACTGATGTGAACATACACAATCGATATTGAAAATAAACTCTAACTTCTACAGTAGAAACTATCTGGTCAGTATAGAAACAATGTTTAGTGTGTTAAAGAAACCGTTTGTTCTGTGAAAGAAATAATTTATTTTGTGAAAGAAACAATCTGCTCTGTAAAAGTAACAGTATATTCCATAAAACAACCATCGATAGAGCCACGATATTGTCACGAAAAATTTTTTTGCAGTATTTTGGTTCAATGCCTTATGTGCACATCAGCAGCTTTGCTTCATGGTTGTTGGCAGAGTATCTTTGTTCAGACACGCCTCTCGTTTGATTGTACCAATAAGAATTAGGGAATTGTGAACAATACGCCTGTGATTTGTCAGCTGAACCCCAAGACGGTTGAGAGTTGAACCATCCAACCACTCACCATGAAGCAGAGGTACATGTGTGCACATAAGGCCATGAATCAAATTGATGCAATTATTTTTTCCCTATAAAATCGTGTCTCTAAGCATCTGTATTATAAAGTAAACCATTTGTTCTGTTTAAGATTAAATCTGTTTTTGTGGGAGAAGCAAAGTGCTCTGTTGTTGGAACTACATGAACCGTACCGGAAATAACTCCTATTCTTATTCTAACAGGAGTATGGTTATTATAACAATGGACTTGCCGAGTCTTCAGAGGCTGAAGGCAAATGTACTATGGAGGTAGTTGTGCCGGTGTTGCAAGCAACAAGTGAAGCCCGATACTTAATTATTGTTCTAGCGGCGTGTTCCTCCCAGCGGTGAAGTCTGCGGTGTTGCCCAGAGGATAGCTTTGCTCCATGTCGGCTCGGAATTGACGTCTCCCCTTCCTCCTCTCCACCAATCATCACTCTCCAACTCGACAGTCACACATACTCGGCGCTGCCATCCATATTCATCACGGCCGGAATAAAAAGAACCTAGGTATTTGCGGAATCCAATGAATATTACGAGTTCATTACTCGACCCTTTTCCAATCTTTTTTTTTCCTCTCGCTCTTCGTCTCGTTGGCGTGTGGGTAAGTGTCGCCAGGATCGAGCCGGTCAGGCAAGCACTCTTACTTTTCTGTCGTCAGAGTCCGAGTGTAGAATAGGGTCTATGATTTATGGCGGGAAATGTCGACTGTTGCTAGGCTTCAAAGCGACATGTTGATGTCCGACGCTCTTCGTTCGTCATGGGTAGGGACAGGAACATTCAGAGCGATTTTTGGGACATGCTCTATGCTTACTTCAGCCTTCGTTGTTTGTTCATTCGCTGTTGACCCAATTCCACTCTTAAAAGGCTGTGTCACCTCTTTTGTTAAAATTATATATTTTCGTTTAATACACAACGTATGTGACGAATTATCGGCAAAGTGTCTTAATAGAAACATTGCATTTTACTATTCGGTACGCTTTTATGAACTAAATTGGTACTAGCAGTTATTTAGTCTTTAATGTACGGCGAGAGATAATTATTATTCGGGATCCCTGTTTTACACGAAAAAATTTTGCCACAGTTTGTTTCAGTGCCTTACGTGCACATCTGCGATTTTACTTCATGGTTATTGTCAGCGTGTCTATGTGAAGATCCGTATTTTATTTGACTGATCCAATTACAATAACCTTCCTGCAACACCACACGTATATGATTTGCTGGTAGAATCCCAAGGCTCGTGGGAGTTAAAATATCCAATCACTGGCCACGAAGCAGAACTGCAGATGCGCGCGTAAGGCACCAAAACTATGTGGGTCAGAAATCTTTTCGCGAAAAATAAGGGTGCACTAATTATTTTCTTAAATTTTTAACTAGCTTAATTATATCATAATTACGATTTAAAATTTTGAATACTACGTGCGAAACGAAAGGCAATATAATTAGCTAAGTCCCTGCTGAAATACCTTTGAATAAATCTTGTAAAATCTGGAATCAGGAAGAAGTTAAGAAAAATTCAGCTTGCTTGGTAACACGGGCTCTTTAAACCTGTAAGAAAAAAATGGGACACCATTTCTTTGTAAACTTGTTATTGGGATATTTCTGTATCATATTGCTCATATATAGCCACTGATTTTTGGGCGGAAAGAATTTTAAGCCAACTTGTTTCAATGAATTACCTGCACATCTGCAGCTCTACTTTATACGGCTGCGGTTATCACAGTGGTTAGAGCACTCGTCTACCCCCAAGGCGATTCGGGTTCGATTCCCGGCAGGGTCGGTCTTCGGATGTTCGCATATGGGAATCGTGCCGGACGGTTCCGCTGGTCGGAGTTTTTTTCTCAGGGATCTCCCGTTTACCCTACCACCTCATTCTGACTCATGTCACCCCTCACCAGCGTTATAGACCTATATGTTAAGGGCTGACAAGAAAAATTAACATACAAAAAAAAAACATAACTAATGCTTACGTAATCTAAATCTAAAAGAATATTTAATGGCTAATATGAACTCTTGTTAACTAATCTAAAGACAAGCCTAATAAACGTATTTATACTTTACATATTGACAAATATTTCTTCAAATGTGTGATATAAATGTTTACATAATCAAAATTCTTTTTACATAACTTTGCTAATATAATTTGTCCAAGAAAACAATAACAAATGTGTGCAATATTGACATGTCCTAGTTGAGAATAGAAATTCACTGCCTTTAAAAAAAACTCCGCCAGTTAAGACCATCCAATCACTGACCAAGAAGATGAGCTGCAGATGTGCACGTAAGGCATTGAAACAAGTTGTACAACTCCTTCCACTAAAATCAATGGCTCTATTCATTACGAGTAGGGAAAAAGCATTTATCGGGTTTAAGGACATGCCTGTCTTACGCTTACTCCGAACCTTCGTGATTTATTAATCAGCTGCTGACGAACTCTCGCAATTAACCAAGAGGAAAAATAATGTGTGACTATTTATTTGTCAACTTGTTAAGGGCTCAGATTTCTGCCTCGCATTTATTATATACTGTGGTATAATCATTGGAGACGATACAGTTTCGCAAATTTTGTGACAACCAGGTTTGGCTCAATCATATTTATGCCCCAACTTTCCACATTTCTTCATTGATTGCTTACACTATTTTTAATCTAGAACTGTAGACAAGAGATTGAACATTATTTTTTTTTTAATCTTGTAATTTTACAGTGTTATATAACAAAAATCCAAACCTCAAAATCAACAAAAAAATTACGCGTTCTAGTAATGGCCAAAGCAGATGGTTTCTTTTAACTAAAAAAGTGATATAATTTCATTAATTTAACCATGATCAATATTATTCTTACTGCTTTCACGATAATCATTATTTTATTCCTAAACGAGAGCAGATATAGAAAAACTCTTCCACAGATTTGTTGTCAATTGGTTTTGCTATGTAGTCTCATTTTGTTAGTACAAATATTATGTATATTTGGCTAATTAGTTCATGAATGGGGATTTCCATTATTACTTCATTAGTTGAAACCATTGCGTATTTAGTCTTGAAAAAAAAAACAGGAAAAACTATTAAACAACTTCTACAACTTGTTTTCGTAACATGTTATACTGAACAAGCTATATTTCGTAACTTGTTGCAGAACAAGTTATATGACAAGACTTGCAACTTGTTTCGTAACATTTTATAGAACTTCCGTTTATTGTATCAGTCCAGTTGTGGTGGCATTTAGACAGAAATAAAAAACACGATGCATGAGAACAATTAGCTGTTGACATGGAAATTGAATTTTTTTTCTCCACTTCGGCATCGTACATTTACATAACAAAGATAAAATTATTATAATATTATTAATTAAACGTATGAGGCTGAAGTGGGGAAAGAAACCGTGGTATCCCACAGCATTTACTTGGTGTTTAATATTTAAACTAGGCGAGAAATATATTCTTGTTCCAATCTGTTTTGGTCGCCAATAGGTAAGTATAAACCTAACCAACAAGCAGAACAACACCGACTGAACCTTGGACAAAATTTCAATACGGTTTTCTTGTTTACATATTGTAGACGAGACAAGACACAGACAAACGTGTATGCAAGTGTGGACAAACTATCAACTTGTTATACAAGTTATTTAATTTACTTTGATCTTTGCCGACAGTGCATGGGAAATATATAACGTGTTTTTTAAACACATAATTTGCGATATAACATGAAGCTATAAAACTTTTTCATTTACATTTTTGTAGTAAGTAATATTGCTTTCTTGTATAACTTTCTTCGTTTTCAATTTGCAATACACATTATGTAACATTTTGTAACACATTTTGTTATATAGTGTGGAGGTAGCTTAAGGTTGTTCAAGTGGGGAAAAAACATAATTTTATATTTGTATGAACTAGTGTAAGTTTTGTACACATTACTTGAGAGTACATATACCTCTAACGGAAAAAAAATTAGCTCATCTAGTTTTCCCGTAATGGCACTTCAAAGTCAAAATTTGCGTATTTTTACTTCATACAAAACTTGAAAACCAGTTAACATAAAGAAATGAAAAAAATCATATCAAAACTACGCGTTACTGTCTATGGCCTGTAGCATTTAA
>PNEQ01077276.1:27034-59458 GCA_003012365.1 Medauroidea extradentata | reverse complement strand
CGATATCACGTGCCTTGCTAATGCTGGGTTAGCATCGATATCATTTATAAAGTGTACTTTCAACTAAAATTTTCATTGTATGCTGTATGTTTGCTGTGAGAAAGTAATGTATTTGGATTTTTATATAAAACCATAATTACATTAAAACAACACACCGTATTTGTTTACCACTACAATTACATAAACAGTCCTTGTTTTACATAGTAGACTGTTTCTTTTACCAGAAATATTATTTGCTTCGATAAAACAATTTTCTTTGGCAACAGTGCTTTTCTTACATAATATAAACTGATTTTATTATTTAAACAATGCGTTTCTGTAACAGAGTAGAGTTTTTTTAGAGAACAGGAAGTTAATTTTACAGAATAAAGTATTTTTATACAGACTTGTTATTTACATAAGAGTGTTTTTTTAATTAATAAAATATATTGTTTCTTATATAACAGACTGATTACTTCAACAGAACAAATTTTCCTTTGACAAAAAATAGCTTCTTGCACAGGATAAACCTAACTGGTTCTGTTAGTAATATGTAGACGTTCATATTATAAACGATAATTTTCCTTTACAGAATGTAGGCTAGATAAGTTTCGCAAAAAAAGTTTCCAAATTATATAGAGTGAATTATTCCTATTATAGTTTATAATGGTGTAGAAAAATTCCAGGTAGTACCTGTAGACAAACGTAATTGCAGTTAAGTTATTTGTGGTAATTATTTGATTGTATTTAGCACAGAATATTCGCAAAGGTAAATATGTGAGGTTGAAAAGAAGAAGAAGAAGAAGTGTGGTAGATGATTGTCGGCGGCGAGGAAGGCGGAACATGTCAGCTCGTGCTCATGCTGGGCTAGAGCTGCCTCAACACGCGATCACATCATCAGCGGGTTAAATAGGGCTGATAGCGCAGCGGGGACATGTCTCCCAGCTTGATGAATTGTTCTGCCTAGCTACCCTCCACTTCCTCACCTCCTCCCCCGCATACTTCCGCTGCGGTCACGTCTAATGGATTTACTCGTGGTTCGCACCTGACTCCCGCTGTGACCCTGTCACAGAGTGTGACTGACGTGCAAGGCGTGTGGCCACGCTGCATTTGTCAAACAATACGATAAATAAACAATAAGGCCCTAAAATGACAGAGTAATACAAACAATAAACACTAAAAACTACAGGAAGTTACCACAGTACCAGCGCACCATATCTTGGTGGTTGGACTCCCAACAACTGTGCTGTGTTCTGAAGCACGTTGATTGGCTCCCTGTGGCTCTGTCCTCGCCAATATGGACATAACCTAGTTTGTTGTGATCTATCAGCACTCGAAACCAACACACTTCGTCATGACTCATCCTTATGTACACAAAATTTTCGGAATACTCATATTATATACTGTTAATACTATTGGATACAAAATTGATTTCTTTTGCTCGGTTTATTAATTTATGAGCTGTAAAACATGTTTGTATTAATAATTACATTAATTCAGTATTTAAAAATTAGTAAGTTTTGTATAACGACAAATATTTCAATAATTTTTAACAACAGGCTACAAAAATATTACATTGCAGAATATAATATGAACAATAATTGCAAAAATTTTACATTAAAGAGAGTTAATCTAACTTAGGGCTCGGCATCAGTCGCCATATTGAATTAGTTTATTTTTCACTCTTATGAAGTTCTGAGAAAATAAATATGAAATTCGCTTTTATAATATCCATTCTATTTACCTTGTGCTACAGTAAAAGCATCGCAGTTAAAATTTTAACGTTTATTTAAGCTGCAATCAGTCATACAAATTAAGAACATAAAAAAATTTCTCGACTGATTGCGTCAATAATATACGTTAAAAGTTCAACTGCGATGATTTTATTGTAGCGTAAGATAAATAGGATTTATATTATATTAACAAACTTCACATTTTTCTTCTTAGAATTTCGTAGGAGCGAAAAATAAAATATTTTAATATGGCGACTGAAGCCGAGCATTAAGAGGGCGTGGTACATAATTCAACGCTTACTGCAGTAATCTGTAACTGTAGGTGTCTTGAAGCCAATTTGCGAAAAGTAATCAATAGCAATCCTAGACAGTAGTTTTAGCCAACGTTTCAAACACAATTGTTTCCAGTGTTACGAACTTCTGCGGCACAATCTCTGACGTCGAAACCCCGTGCATTTAACTGCGGCGCAAGAGATTACGCGTAACGAATTACTGATTCTGGATAAACATTTACTCATAAAGTTGGAAAAAACCATTACTTAGGATTGTCATTCAGTGTTTCATCCATATTGGCTTCGAAAAAAGCGTAGCAATCAATTGATGTTTTCAGCGTTTATTTATCTACCTCGCACTCTTAAATTGATATTGAAACACTAAATTTTAAAACGTTGCAAATAAAACTTTAATTAAAACAATCCTTAGAATGTAAATAATAAAATAACTTCATATTACTGCTGACCATTAAATGTGTCAAGGGACCGCTAAATTAACCAAATAAATAGTTAAATTAGCGAAATGAAAACAGAACAAAAAAAAAACAAGAACATATCCAAAAATGACTAATTTATGTAAAAATGTGATTTAATTAAAATTAAAAATTTGTTCTTATCTATTGGCGGTGTCTTATACACACACATACATACATACACACACACATATATATATACATACATATATATATGTATAACAATGTACGTAAGTTTAGATGCATTTACTTACGTTGCTTCATATATGCGTGTTTAATATAAGTTACCTATTTCGCTCACTTACCCATTGCCACGTAAGTGTCAAAAATAATATAAAATTATTATTTTTATCTTTTAAATTTAAGTTGTACTTTTAGTTCTTCTTTGGCCCAGAGATTTTTTTCTATCGCAGATAGTATACTGTTGTCTTGGTTTTCGGTTATCCAGATATGAACGTTGTGTGACTAGAGACTTTGCCTAGTTGACTGTACATTCAACCTGCATCCAGCCTGGACCTGCCAAAGGTTTGCTAACACAAGACATCCAGTCGTTATTGACTTGCCTACAGTTTCTATGGAAAGGTTGTCTTCACTTCGTCACTGTACTATTCCGACATTCACAACCCAATTAACGGGAAATATGTAGCTAAAGATGCGGAATGTGTTTTTTTGCGGATTCTCTGAACATTTGCTTACTGTTAATGCCACAGTATCACGTAAACATTTTCGTACACAATGAACATGCCACTCTTTAATGATGGTTTTAAATTAATTATTGTTATTATATTTCATTGTCATCCGCTAGACACCACGAATTTCAGGAATATGATCTCCTGATTGTTTTTCATTGTTGCAGTGGGTTTATAATACAAGTGCTTTTATTTTGTGTAACTTTAACGTGTTTCCAATATACTGGTAAACAGAACAATTCACATTAAAGACGAATAATTTTAAGTAATTAAAAAAAAAAATACGTGGACTAAAAATAAAATTCTGTTACATAAAAAATGTCTTCTATGCAGTTAGGTCTACAATTATACTACCCACATTGTTAACTAAACTACTGTAGAGTGCGTGCAATTATTTAACATCAATAAAATGACAGAAACATTAATTAACGTCCCATATCTCCAGCGATGGCTACACTCCCGACTTATTTAGTTTATTGCATTATATTTGCGCGTCAAAATTCTCCTTACCATTTTTTTCTTCTGTGCCACAAGCTAGTAAATTATCTCCAAGCAGGCTCTATCCTCACACAAGAATAAACAAAGCAGACAAATAAAACACAGGAAAGAAGTTACAAAGAAGCAAGAAGCGATAAATGTCCCGGCGCCCATTAGAATGTCTGCGAAAAACAATAAAATGTTTAACAAGCAGAACAGAAACATTAAACTTGACAAATCAAAGGGGCAGAGAAACCATATATAAGCCACTTAAAAAAAATTAACTAAATAAAAAATATATATGTGTGTGTGTTAGTAAAAATTATTCATAGAAGATCCTTCCTAGCCTCGTAATTATCTTATTCATTCGTCGTGTAATTTATTCGTTTTGTTCGAAAATTTTGTTAGTAAACATCTTCCAATCATAAATTTATATTCTCACGAAAATAAATAAATGTTCTGTATTATAGGCACAGGAGGTTTTGTCAGAGTTCTGCAGGAATCTCGCCAGTTTTCTAACGACTCTGGGGAGAAATCCGAAGGAAGTAATTAAATCTTAACAAGTTCATGTTTGTGTTTCTTTATTAAACTACCCGTACTGTTGGTCGGATTTACTCAGGTTCATTCTGTGTATAGTTTCAAATATTTAAATTTGGGCATTAATTTGTTTGGCGTCTAGCTATTTGGCAAATCTCTTGTTTTGAATCAAATAACACGTTTTGTTATCGTAATATGTTTGGATATATATTCGCTAAATAAATAAAATAACAAGATTGAAACAATTTTGCCATAGTTGAGGAAAAATATTTAAAAAATTTGAAGTAAAGTAAACAAATTACGAAAGCATTAACTAGCAAACTTCGCACAAAATTTACTATCAAAATATTCTGGTTAAGTGTAAACGAATATCCACATAGCATATGTCCTGCCTCACTAAGCTCACCATGAATGAGAACTGGCCGCGATTCAGAAATGTTATCAGGTTTTCAGGAACAGTTGCGATTAAACATGCGCAAATTATTTTAATTATAACGTTGTTTAAAAAAATATATTAAACGTATGCTTGGACAAGTGCAAAATTTTTATCAAGGATATCATGTCCATGTCATACTTTTTTTCAGCGTGCACTATATCGTTAGTATAGGTTAGTTTTTATTATTAGATAAATTTGATTTTCAATACTTTTTTGCCGGCGTATTGGATGAAAACCTTTTTATACGATAAAAAGTCTTAAGAAGTAATATCTACAAGTTGAATAGTATTTGTTACATCTATAAGATAAGCTAATGAATGTTTCGCTTATGAACTGCCGTAATACGAAATGTTCTAAATTTCCTGCCGATGTGAAATATATTCTTGTTAGTTTCGGTGACTAAAGAATGTTGTTACCAATATTATACTTTTGGTGTTTTGCACACGTTAAATATGTGTCACCTAGATACGACTTCATCAAGCGCAAAATTTTGTTGGTCTTCTGTATTAGCAAGTGCTCTCGTACCATTGGTACATTTTACAAAATTTGCACTTTATTTTTACGACCTTCGCTATTTATATTTTATCTTTCAGTGGAGTGCTGACGTGCTAATATCTCTAGCTATTTAAAACAAACACGCGTTTATAGAACTTTTAGTTATGTTTCCCAGATGTAGCTCGCCGACGCTCAAAACAACTACAAAAATGTTCAGTTTCTCTTCATTTTAGACACCCGACAAAAAGGAGGTGTGTTTGGCGCCTGGTCTGTCTGTGGCGTCGTAGCTTCCAAAAGGATCAACCGGTTTCAATGTTTTTATTTTAATTTAAATATATTGTCATCGGGATGGTTGTGAAACGTTATTCACATTTTGCTGTTTATTTATTTTTATGTTTTGTGAGACGTTATATTTCTAATCGGTGCAGCCTACTTTTAAGTATACAATTAATATTTACACTTATTTTTAAAGTTCAAATATAAATAAGTTATATATGGCAGCAAATACTTCAATACCATTTAAATTGTACAAATTATAAATGGTTTATTTAATATCATATTTATAACTAGGAGTAATAACATTTTTAAAAATTATAAATAAAATTTAAAAAAAGACTCGTTAAAGGATAATTTTAAAAATAATAAATTGTATTTTCATATAGTGACTGACCGTTAAATGTTTCACGGGGGATGGTGAATGGGGAGACCGCTAGGAAAACAAAACAGGTTGTTAAAATAGTTTAATCTAAAGAACTCCAAACCCGTGAAATGCCATATTAGACCAAAAATTAAGTTGAAATATAATTTCAGATTTTTTCTTATCTTTTGGGACTATCACATAAGTATAAACATGTGCCTAAGTTTTTTTTTTTTGCATCTACATATTTTGTTTCGTATTTGCTAGTCCAAGCAGTTTATTTTGTGTACTTAGAGGTTCCCCGACGCTTTTAAGGGACAGAAACAATTTCAAACTCTTACTTTTTTTACTTTTTAAGTGAACGTTTTATGTAATTTTTATTTTTATTTCTTTTAAGTTGAGTAAAACAAATCTCCATAGTGTTTTCCAAGCAAGAATCTGATTTAGTGTTCAAAGTCAGCAGATAATAACAAGGGATCCGGTGATTCCGCGTGTTAAACTATCTGCCAATTGGACTGCACAGAACTAATTTTGTATACTTTGCTCTTAGATACTTGTCGTTGGCCACTGCTTCAGTGAGCAATATAATGTTAACTAATAGCTAAGGTAACTTACATGTACACGAGTTATGAGTCTATTTGGTTTCAGAAATTTGCTAAGATTTCAGGTCCTTACAGAAATGGCTAACGTTACTTATTATCATAGATTACATATTGAATTAATTTTTTGTAGCGTACGTATACGAAACAGTGCTCTTATTTGCTGTACTTATTTTCTGTTTCAGGTGAGATATTCTTGCTTCCAGTTTCGTGGCAATGGTTTGCAGCGAGTGAGTACTACATTTATTTTGGTTCAATGGATGCACATTTAATAGTGAGTACTTGAGTTGCAAACACGAAAAAGTGACCGCTCCCACAATACATTTGCGCAGCGTTGCTTGCGTATATCTTTCTCTGAAGTTTGACAACTACCATGAAAATTATAGAATAATATATATTAATTACATACTTTTCTTAGCAATTTTTTTCTGTATTTCAACCATACTGTTTTCGTTTTTAAATATTGTACGTGCGTAAAATATTATAAAATTACATGAAACAATATTACCTTTCCTAGATCTTGCGTAACATCTCGACAATGTATCAGTTTTCATGTCAGATGGATGCATAAAAAGGAAGACACTCCGCATTTCACTGAAAATAAAGTGAGATAGCCAAGTTGTATTTCATATGTATCTTCATCGATTGACATAAGGGAAAGAAATGATTCCGTCATTCCTTATACATAGGGCCCGGTAGTTTTCGCGAAAATATTTCTGCCCCACTTTGTTTCAGTGTCTTACGTGCACTCCTGCATCTCAACTTCATGATTATTAGCAGAGTGTTTTTGTGCAGATTTATTATTCGTTTGACTGTGCCAATCAGTACACGGATAACTGTGACACAACACGTCTGTGAATTACGGGTTTACCCTCCAGACGTTGTATGTAACGGTATCCAATCACTGACCACAAACCAGAGATGCAGGTGTGCACGTAAGGCACTGAAACAAAGTGATGCAAAAATCTGTTCGCGAAAACTACTGGGCCCTACTTATACAACTATAGGGCTCTGTATTTTGAAGTGAGTTTTAAAAGTGAAACATTCCCTTCTTAATCTCAGCGTAATGGCTTGATTGGCTATTCGCCGCGAGATTCATTGCAGTAGTGATTCTTTTATTTATACAGTCCATGGTTACGGTCACGATTTTGTCGCGAAAAGATTTTTACCCCACTTCGTTTCAGTGTCTCACTTACACATCTATAGCTGTCCTTCATGGTTATTGGCAGCGTGTCTTTGTTCAGACATGTCTCTCATTTGACTCCACCAATCAGATTAAGATTTTTTTTGACTCCGTACGTCTGTAATTTGCCAAGGCAAGTGAGAGTAAAATCATCCGATCACAGACGATGTAGCGGAGCTGCAGATGTACAGATAACGTACTGAAAGCAAATGTTGCAAAAACCTTTTCGCCCTAAAATCGTGGCTCAATCATGGTTTATGAATAAACAACAGTAAAGTTGTAAATGTCTGATTAGTATAGAGTAGATGCGATTGCACAGAACATCCATGTCTCAGTTACAAGGACCTGCCGCTCTCTAGCAGCCTAGAACAAGGAGTATGCAGCATTTTGAGGGCACTGAAATCATGTTTCTAACGAGCGTGTAGAATTTTTAATTTTATAGAAGTGTGTTTTCTGTTCGCAGACAACCGCAATAGTAATAGTTTAAGAGGTTTCGCTTAGAAAAGAAACTGCGTGATACGTTGCGACACCTTTCATACGCCACGTACCCGCAGCTCTAAAGCTGATACTTATCGCTAAGCAAACTGTACTCGTAACAACCTGTCTACTATTGCGTATAACTTTACTCAATTTCTAGAGCAAAAAATTGTGTAACGAACACGTCAGAAAGCACGACTATTGCAATTTTGTAACTCGATAAACCTTAGTTCACTGTCAACCGCACTTTGCAGATTCTTCATCGTAGCCTGTTTGAAATTAAAATAATGTTTAGTATAAATTTTTGTAGCTGACAAACATGTGTCCAGATGTAAACATTTTTACACACACATTTATGATATATTACGTACATATTATACGTATATTATATAAAATATATACTTTATTATATTTATATACAGAAAACCCCCATAAGTACAGGGGTGTACCAGTATATAAAGTGTTAAGAGACAATAGCATAATTCACAATATGATGTTACTTTGTCTTTTGAAAGGTATCTAGACAAGCACCAATGTGAAATGGTTTAGTAGTGATCTAATGTGTTGGCGTAAGACAATATCAGTGTGTTTATGTCCGTGTGTCATTACGACAGAATATGTTGAAATTGATGGCCGCGATGTGCTTTGCACATGTGGCGGAATGGAGCGACATGCAGCAGAAATGTTGTTATTTACAATAACATGTCATTACTTTCACCATTTTTAACTTTATGAGACCGGACACATGGGACCTACTGTATATGATATTATATGATAGGTAGCCTAATACTACATTTCTTAACAAACACGTGTGCCAATTTCATACGCTAGACATTCTTTGTCCGTGACGATTGTATAAAGGCTCGTACTACAAACTATAACATTCTGCGCATGTGCGACTGGTAGCGAATTACAAAAGTCTTAAATAATAACATTTACTGTGGTAAGTATTTGAGTGAGAGATATTTATTCGGTCAGGCCTAACATTCAGGTCTTTAGCGCTGGTAAGGGATGTCATGAGGTGAGTATGGAGCAGCGCCGGATAGATTAGGGTGGGGGAAACGGGATATCCCCGAGAAAACTCGCCGACCAACGGCATCGTTCGCACGATTCGTACATGCGAAAATCGGGAAACGACCCCGCCTGGAAGTGAACCTGGATCGCCTTGGTGGGAGGCGAATGGTCTGACTACTCGGCCAGCGCGACCCCTGGTACGTATTAGATAGATGGGGGTTTTGGTACAAGGGTGTACCAGTATAGTTCGTGTGAAAGACAATATCATAATTCACAATATGCTGTTACTTTGTCTTCTGAAAGGTATCTAGACAACCATCACCTCGAGGTAGTCAGAACTAATAAAATGGACAGTTTCCACATCACAGCATATAAAATGCTATCCTTGTTTGAGACGAGAGCGTACATTACAGTGTGTGTATCTAAGTTAGTTAAATAAACACACGCAACGTGTTATCGGCGTATTTTTTTTGTATCGCCAACAATACACAATTATTAAACAAGTTTTACGTTTTCAACAATATATTTATCACCCAAAGTGAAAATTTACATTTAATTTCATCAGTAACTAAAGCATTTAACCCTTGAGCAAGATTTCGTTTGGGCTAGTTGTATAAATTTAAACGACAATCCCCACTCACTGTTTGTTAAATACATATAAATTACTTTATTATATTGTGCATGGTAATTCAGATAGTGTGAAGTATCATTTACTTAGTTATTTAGTTAACTATGCTACACACACTGCTATTTTCAGCAAAATTTTTTACTTTGTTTTTGTTTTATTTAATCCGTCATCGCTGGTGGCATTTAAACGCTGTGAGGGAGTGGTTATATCAATTGCATTCAAGTACTAAAATTTAAACAATCTTGAACTATGGCCTTTACGTATTTTCCTGTTTTTCTATATTTAAATAATAATTTTACAGCACACATTTTCATTTAGCTAACAAGGTAATGTTTCAGTATCGTTTAAAATAGCCACAATACCGAGATTATACGAGTTGTAACTTTTGTTTCCGCTAGTCATAAATGGTAAGAGAATCGACAGTGGCCTATTGCAATGAACCATGCCAGCATAAGAGTAGAAGAATTGTAAAATCTCGACCTCGTTTTGTTTTCCCGTCTATACATCCCCTTGTCATTTTGTGTTCATGCAGCAGAGGGAAGTTTATATTGTCCCGTGTCTCATAATGGAGCAAATTAAATTGTACCAGTTTGTTATACGGCCCTTGTCCGTGAATGCGCATAAATACCACGTGGCTCGCTGATAAATACGATGTCATTTCAGTCACATTCGTCAGTTTTCTGTCGCACTGGCGACCAATAGCGTACATGCCAAGCGCTCACTGGTAAAGTTTTACAACCAGCTTGTTTTACTTTTTACAGAAAAAAGTAGATCTGAATTTCTAGATCACGAATATTAACCACCACGGACTGACGTTGTAGCTACAGGTAAGTTGTTTCCTTGTCATTTCGTCTCCTCCGAATTTATTAGAACCTTATTTCACTACTAATTTGTTTTTTTAAGCGTTCATGACACGTGCAACCGATTTATGCATTTTATGTTCTTAAAAATTGTTTGACAGTAAAACAACACCCTACGGTTATGCAAATATACTTTTCTTAATGATGAAGGCAGAGAAATATTCATACGCTATCCTGAGACACTGTATGACAAAAATGCTGTATCTCGCTGACAGAAAGTATTATTCTAATCAAGGCGAAGAATACAAATTTCAGCAGCACTTATCAGTGTTACATTTATTCTATTATTAATTTACCGAGCAGTCTTCCAATGAAGAATCTGTCCGGTGGTTTGCTGTGTTCAACATATGCAGATTGACTAACTGGTGAAAGCGTACTTTGCCACTTTAATGGCACTTACATATGGCTCTACACATATAAGTCAACTATGCTTCGGTTTTCAAGTTGTCTTTTTTTCATATACTGGGAATTAGGTTAGCAGCTTCGCGTGGAAAAAACAAACACAGCACGCTACAACACAGTTTATTTACTACGTACGTAATCCTCTTAAGAGTGACAGTATTTTGACTTTAAGAAATTACCGCATAAAGTCCATACAATTGCTCTATCGTTTTGTTGTTACAAATCTGGTTTGCCATTTATTATGTTACAGAAGCATGTAAAGGCAATTTTTAATAATTTTAAAGGCATTAAAACAATGTTCCTAGCTGTATTTTTAAAACAATTGCGCTTAAATTTGATGTATGCATTCTCTTAACAGATACCCGTATTTGGAGTTTGTTCGACAGTTTCCTTATACAACAATTGTATGCTTCACTCTGCAGCACAGATTATGCGCCAGCCACAATATCCTATTACTGTCTCTGCATACATACTATGTGCTTGAGTGTGTGTGTGTGTGTGTGTGTATATATATATATATATATATATATATATATATATATATACACACACACACATATAAAGAGAGAGAGAGAGTATGTGCGGAGAAGTGTATATTTGTAGGTTTACGCACGCAGTAACCAGAAATGAAGTATATCAACTCCCTGCAATGTTTACGGGCAGGTGAAGCCAGGTAATTTCATAAACCACCCTTCACGTTCTGCTAAGATTGTATCCTTGTGGTTATTTCTAAATTGAAAGCAATTTATGGTAGTTTGCCGGGTAGAAATGTAAGGGAGGAGGAAGGGGCAAATATGCTGGCTAGTTTTCTCACGCCTGTGGGAAGATAAAGAAGTTTTGGTCGCGGAGAGAAGTTACGCCAAGATCCACGGCCCATGAGGTACAGCGACATGTTGTCCAATAATAAATTATTCATTCATTGTGTTGCGGCTGCCACGTTGCTACCAGCACGAAGTACATACCTTGTCGAAGCTGGGTATCGGGTCACGTAGCAGAGAATGCTTATTGGACTATTTTAATAGAAAATACTTTAATATACGTTTATTTGTGGTTGTTAAAAGGTTATATTAAATAGTAAACCATATTAAATATTCTTCTAGAAAAATATTCTTCCGGTCTAACATTATGAAGTTTACGAATTCTTGAGTGCAGTTAGTGTTCTTAAAAAAAGTTAAGAAGTTATACTGTACGCGGCTAAGAAGGAGAATACAGAACTAAGTTGTATACAATACCTAGTTAAAAAGTATGATGACAAATATTTCGTGTTTGTAAACGAAATTAATTCACGAGTTGGCTGATCCCAAGGACAGACATAACACATACCTGAACATAGGAACGTGTAAACACATTCTCAATTTCTAGGTACTAACACACAATGGTGCACGATGATTACAATATACCTAAGAATACAGAAGTAACACAACCATGAGTGAAAGTCGAGCTGCCGAAGTCAGCAATATGACTGACATTTATTCACGGTTACAGGCTAACAAACCAGGACGAGTCTTAACCAATAGCACGTAATAGTAAGTCATGCACTTAGACCGTGTGTAGGCTCTCTTGTAACCAACAACCTACTGAGTTTATACCAGAGTACTCTCAGAGACATTTTGCTTTCGAATGCCTACGAATTATGTTGCATTATTGAGCTTGCAGTTTTATACTTCTACCGTAGTTGTTTGGAACTCTGGCAGGCGCCAGACATGTCGTGGGTCTATTGCAAGTGTGACGCAAATAAACAGGTGTTTGAGTTATAGCTTTTATCTTGAGTCTCGGAGGTGCAATGATCAGAACACATGCCTCTCTATTTGACGAGCTTGATTTGAAACTTCCCACCTCACTACAAGGGACTAGAGCCGATCCCAATATTCGTATGTGGACCACGTGGTTGACATTGGCGTTGTCCGGCAGATTTTCGATATACTCGTGTTTATGCAGTTTTACAGTTCGACGCAGCCCCGTGTATGTCATCATAACCAGCGCTCAGGACCACGTTTTTAGGGACGTTGGACCCGTAAAAATTCATTACTTTATATTTGTGCCAAACACTGTTTACTCACTAGAAAACATGTTATTTCCCCAAATAAAAAAATAGGTCCCATAGTTTCAGCGTAATAACCTATCAAAGTCACAAATTGGATGTTGCGGTGTAGCCAAAATAATAGAAAATTACTTGCAGAAACAAGACAATTCATATTGATACTAAATTATGTGAGCTACTTCGAGACACATTTGTAAACACAAAGGGATACATTTTTGTATTTTGTAAAAATTTATGAAATTGAGTTAATTTTTGCGTAACTTTGACATTTGTCAAACATGTCATAAAATGCATTGGCACACTGACTTTCAGTTCCCGTAATTTTGAATTCATTAGGTAATTTTTTTTTTATTTATTTTGGCTACACCGCAATGGCCGTTTTGTGACTTTGATAAGTGATGATGCAAGAACTAAGGGACCTATTTTTTTATTTGGGGAAATGACATGTTATCTGATGTGTAAAAGTTGAACAGTGTTTGGCACAAACATAAAAAAATTAAATTTTACGCGTCCAACGCCCTTAAGGGCGCGCTTTACCTCAGTTTTCAACGTCTTTATTTATTTTTTATATTTGTACCAGATATTTTTTCTCTTATTTTATACATACATTATGATTAAATCTTCCTCTTAGGAAACTTTTGTATTTCTCATAGTTTTTGCGTAGTTAGTCGTAAACGTCAAAATTTGCACTTTACGGTTTTAAGTACGCCACTAAAACCCACTGACATACAAAACCGACAAAATTCATAGTGTATAACAATGTTGTAGGCTATGATTTGACATATATAAAAACAAAAAAATAAAGTACTATTGTATTTAATAAAAAATGCAGAATTTTTAAATGAAAATTTAAAAAATATCAACAATTCTTTAGAAATACAAAATATATATATATATATATATATTTTTTTTGTTTTTACGTATGTCAAATCATAGCCTATAACATTGTTACTTAGTGTGAATTTTTTTCAGTTTGGTATGTCAGTTGGTTTTAGTGGCGTACTTAAAACCGGAAAGTCTACGACTTTTTAAGCAAAAACTACGAGAGATACAAAAGTTTCCTATGATGAAGATTTAATTACAATTTATGTCTAAAATAAGAAGAAAAAAATATGGTACAAGTGTAAAAATAAATAAAGACGTTGAAAACTGAATTGAACCGCGCCCTTAACGCAGCTGCCTATGAGGACGTCTTTACACGTCCTATGCCTAGAAGTGTGGCAGGTATAAGGAAGACACAGTGCAGGCAACACGTCTAACCCTAGCCTCTAGGCGCAAGTCTTCTCGTCAACAACGCATCTATGAGACATTAAGTGATGACCCAATAAATTGTGACGTTACAGTAAAGATGAATGTGTATTGTACGTGTCTATAGGTTTACAATTTGAAAGATTGTAAGCCAACTTTTTAATATCTAAACAAAAACTCTCATTTTCCTCCTTTTCCGGCATCGCCAAAATAAATCTAGAGATGCATGGAAGACTTAAAATGTGCTTACACAGGTGTAATGTCCTTTGAATGTTAATCCTAAGGAGCTATCAGTAACGTACGCTGATTTGTATTGGCTGAAGTTCTGTACTTAGTTCGGTGTCCTTTGTAGACGTGTACCTTAAGTACTGAGTATGATCTTTCTCTTCCTTCTTCTTGTGCCAGGTGCCATAATAATTAACTATGTTCTGTGTCTACCCGTCACCTATGAGCCTATTTACAACTGTCAAATTCTGCACAAGGAAATAAAACAACGAGGATAAAATTTCTTTAATTCACGCGGTAAATAATTTGTTTACCTAGGCTGTCAGCTGACAGCGTAAATGTAAGCTTTCCTCTGCATTATGTCGCGAATGCTGCCGTACTTCGTCTATATTTTTCAGTAAGCTTTGAAGTTTTCCGAATCAAACAAATTAGATTTAGATGAAAGCAAATATATTTATCTGAAGTTAAACTTGACAAGTACAAAGAAATTAAATTTACTTTTTACAGTAGAATATCCCGAAGATGTACACGTTTTAATAAAACGTTCTGAATATTTATCTAAATGAATAAATTCGTTTTAATAACAGTAAAATATGTTCTTATGTTTTCGATTAAAATTTTTATTGCGCATATTTGTACAATTTCTGACAGGGTAGTGTGCGTGTTTTTAGAAGTGAGAAGTGTGCTTTTTACTTTTTGACATGGCTCGAATTTTATCCCATGTCTCGTTATTTGAATGTATTTCCGTCGCTTTGGAAATATAAAGCATTGGGAAAATAAGTAAGAGTACATTATTGGTTTTGAGCAGTCTTCTCTGTGGCGCGAGTAAAGAGTTGTTTGTTCTCTGCAACACGTAGTTTAGTTTTTCTCCGCTCATCCTGCTACTGGCGCTTAGCGTGATTCATGCTCTCTGTATTCTCTAAGACTCCCTCACTGCTACTGACGAGACGGTCATCGTGAAATCGGGGATAAATGGCGATTGTGCCCTGATCGGAGCACCAGGTTTCTTATTGAAGGGCAGATGGCGCCTGGAGGGTAGGCGTCTCGTGTGACGCAGCTGTGTAGTAGGATTGCAGAAGCGTCCAGGGGCTAACTCCGGGCCATTTCAAGCTCGAGGACGAGATTTATGAGAGGAATGTTAGCGGAGGAAAGGCTATTGCGGAAACTTACCCTCCACTTCCAGTCTTTATGATAAAGGGAGAGCGGTGAAGTGAATCATATAGGCACCGGCTTGAAAGAATTATTTTAACTTGTAACGTGTTCTTTATAAGAACGAACAGTTATCATGAACTACCGCCTAGGCCTGCTATAGTTATAGTATATATATATATATATATATATATATATATATATATATGTGTGTGTGTGTGTGTGTGTGCGTGTGTAATAAACGACTTATTTTACTTTACTATCCCTTCTTGTTCTGATAAATAAGCCGAGTGCTGGAAGTTTACATTTTCCAGCTGGCATTATTGTATATGAAGCGTGCAATTGAAATGTATTTTAAACATTGCGTGTTAACGACTAGGCTAGTTAACATAGCTTGTACTGAAGTATATATCCTTCATATTCTCAGATGTACTGGAGGCATTTGTTGGCATTATACGCGTAGTTTGCTGTTGTCAAGTCAATTCTCACATTCTCACACATATTCCGTTTAAGTATTGTAGAAGAAACAGTCACACGCATGCTCTTCTTTCGGCAAAAATAAAGTTTTGTTTGTTAACTGATAGACTATGACCACCAACTTTACTATAATTACACTTGACAATGCTTCATTTAAAGCTCATTTTATTTAATTATAATATTTTATTTCGTCTTATTCCAGAGGACGGTGTTCGCAGGTTCAGTTAACACGAGAGTCGTCAACACCTGAACTACTGCATTGTACCTGAACTACTGTTAGCGCGAGAATTTATTGTCTTTTATGTTGCAGTACGTGTAAAATGGGACACCATGTGGTTTATGAATGGTCTGTATTTATTGCTTCGGAAAATAATTTCTTTGTTTACTGGTAGCTTTAGCGACATGTCTTTATAGGGTGACTGCTACAGATGCCTCACTCTGTGGACAAAAATATGACTAAACACCCTAAACATAGATTATGGACACATCGCCGTTTATAAACCCGTTTACCAGTTTCTGGTTGTGTTAAATGAAGATGGAAATATTTAAATCAATTACGTTAGACTAAATCATATTTGGTAACATCTCTGTACTATTACCATTTAATACAAGAAAACCTTTTAGTGCATCGGAGCTTTAAATGTTAATCAAATATATTATTTCTCATTATCAGTACAAGTTCTCAATACCAAAAGTGAAAGTTCAAATTATGCTGTGAGCGAGAGTAGAAATGTCACTGTTATGCGATTACACTTCTTCAAACAGTTAAACTGCCCGGGAATTCTGGCAATAGTGTTTAAGCCGGCTCATATCTTAACACTCCATACATTTGCTGGTGAGCCGATTTCCCAATGGCACGCAACTTGTCTGTCCTTGGGCAGGCATTCACGACGTGCCGAGACTCCATCTGGCGAACGTGCTGCAGTTGACTCTGGCCGGCGTGACTCGCTGTTTGTTTCGCCGCGCGTTTTACAACATACCACGCAGTAGCAGTGTTTCTCATGATTTCTTCCTGGATGACACATATACATTCCCAAGCCTTCAACATTACGTGGCTTATCCATGCCCCGGACCCTGCCGCACATCCTCACTCTTTGCTCGTCGTCAGTCCAGTTCCCCTCTGCCTTACGCCCCCTGCTCAGCGCTCGCCGCGGCTTGCCACACTATCAGACTTGCTTCTATATAATTTAAATAAAATACTGCACACTGATAAAATAAACTGAATCTAAGTATGGCTGTAATAAAATATAACTATTAATATAATAATATTATACAATTCGTAATTGAATATATACTTCTGTGGGGTTCTTAGAACCTACGGCGAAACTGCCTACTTTACCGTCCAAACTTTTTCGAGACAACCAAAGTTGTCTCATAGCAATAAGTTTTCTCAACACATGTGTACATCACACAATATAATAAATGTATGACTGGATTAGTTAAAATAAAAAGTTTTTTCCAACGAACCACTCGTTATGTGATACTACAATACCTCAAGGAAACTTATACATGTTAATGAAGTGTAGCTGGTAGCGAAGTTATCATAAAGGGAACCATGAACTCACAGAATCAACGACAGGAAAATAAGGCGGCAGAGGCCTATATGAAGTAACCATTATATCATTCACCACTACGAGAAATTTCTGAAGTTCATTTAAGACAGAAACATTTATTTCTTGACCACGAATATGAGTAAACACAAAAAATATTCTATAAAAGTATTCGAAATATAATAAATGTTTTGAAAAGTAGGTAATTGTATTACGCATACTTTATACGATGCAAATATAAGGGATAAAGAAGATACGGTGATAAGTGTTATTTGTTTAACCCCTGAAAGTGCGAGCAAGAGGTAATACAGCCGCGTCTGGTTCAGTGCGTGTTCTAACAGATTGCCTAAGTGATCGTACAGTGATCGTACAGTGTTGACATCCTCGTGGCAGACTAGGCGAGGAGATAACTGCGGGGGTTCGCCGCAGTACGAAGACACTCAGTCCTGAACCCGAAGAAGCAACTCTAAACATTGACCTCTACGGCATGGGAGTCGAACCCGCGACCCTTGGCTTACAATTTAGGAGCTCTAACTTCTGGGCCAAGCGGTCGTATGAAGGTCACCTCATACACTGCTAGACCACTCTGCTGGTTCTGTTGTTAGTTTGATGCTAATGGTCTGCATGAGTAGTCAGTGGAAACTCGCCTTTATGATCTGATGTAAAATTTAACGTTTTCGCTGTGAAACAGTTTACTGCAAAATATGATAATTCACTGTTAAACACAAAATAATTATATACTGTATTTTGTTGCACAATATCGCCTTAAACTACAAGAATTTCTCTGAAATAGATTTCCTCTTAGAGTAAAATTAATACACCACATTTTTACCGTGTCTTAAGCAAGGATTTATTTTTTGTGTCACGTATGTATGCCTTTTTTCCCTTCTGTTAGAGTTTCAGCCGAAGAATTATAGAAGGAATATGATATGAAAAACAGCCGGCTCCGAGATCGCGTGATAATGATGAGACGCAAATTTTTCTTATAATATTTATGACCTTTGTATGTGTCTGTGTCCAGTACACCATCAAGGATTTACTTTATGGTAGCCGTTTAGGATGCGTGTGAAAATTTTGAGCATTTTTAAATTAGTCACTATATTTTAGATCATTTGGAAATAACAGAATCTTGCGTAATGTGGCTATAATTTACTGTCGCTCCTGATCCTGGCGTTGTTCTCTAAATATATAATTTTGTAACTTTTTTATATTGGTTTTTAATTCGCTAAGTATTTAACTCTTTAATATAGTAATCACTGGGGTACATGTGTTAACAAATGTTTACGAGGAAAACTTTTAATTTATGTGGGCAGATCGACATTATTTTGGTATAGAATTTGGCAAGAATTTTAAAATTAGAGCAAGTTGATAGTGGGCTTTGTTTACAAGGTAACGCATATTATTTTGGTTTTTCTTGTCACTAAGATTTATCAATAACTTAAACTGAAACAATAGGTGATGGTGTTAAGCGTGTGTATTATTGTTCTCAGAATGTCCTGCTACGCTAACTTTGTATTATGATATGCCCAAAGAGACATTTAGAAATTGCTCCACAGTGGTAGCTATTTTCCATATAAGTAAGGCCTCTTCCAATTTTCCAGTTAAATGTCTTGCAAGGTTTTCAATCATTTGCCATGTTTAAACGTGATCTTTGTAGATTTTCCAGTTTCACAATGCGCGCATTCTGGCTTGTGTATCAATACACTTAAGTGTGAATTTTTAACCAAGTGATACTGTAATAGTTTATTACATCGTCAGAAAAAGTAAATACTTCTTGCAATAGTTATGAACCTGAATTCGAAAGTGTGCTAACTCCAAAATGTATAAAAAAAAAAACTAAAAAGTAACATATTTTTCGTGTGAATTTATACCTCCATTGAAAATGTTAACAATTAAAATACAGTATGTTTACTTCGGTTATTATTAGAGACATGCAAAATTCGCGTTATCACTTGGTAGCAGACTAAACTTCAATTTCCTATACACAACAGATCGTAATCTGCGATTCAATTGGCCACGAACTTTTATGTGTTGTTATTGACGTGTTTACGTTTTTACAGAGATTGGCCTCTGTACCGTGTAAGCATTCTCCGCGGCAAGTCACGAATAATTCGGCCAGCGGGAGACGTCGAACGCGCCTATAGTCACATGGAGTCTAGTCAGCTGTCAGAAAATAACGCGAATTTTGCATGTCTCTAGTTATTATAATATTTCAGACAGAAATCAAATGCACGCAGTAAGGAAATTATCTTTTTTCTTTTTTGCTAATTCTTGCATTTTGGAGTTAGCATGGTTTGCAATACAGGTAACCAGTTATAAAATTAGCTATTCCTTATCTCATTAAAATATTTGTGACTGTAGTTATGAATATGCTTTTTTTTATTAATTGGAGACTCAGGTATTTTGTAATTCGGAGAAAAATTCAATACCGCAGCTACACGTAAATTTCGCATCTGTTTCAAAATGTCTATCATCCCGTGTATACATTCATTAAAATATATATTTTCATAAGCTAGAAAGAATCACGTACCTGTAGGATAAAAGTAACCTTTGAGAATATGTACTGTATATACATATCTGATAGTATGGTATAGTTTCAGAGACTTGCTGGTTTGTTTGTAATGAAGAGTAGCATGGTTCTCTCGTTGTGTGTCTCGACAGGCAACAAGGCAGTTTACAGTCCGGTGTGGGTAAGTGGCCAGCGAGGCTAACACTATTGCCGTGTCCGGACCTACAAAGCCTGCGAGGATGAGTGCAACCAACTATGTCTTCCCCGCGCCACAACAAGCTTGGCGGGGCTTAGCCGCGGTAGGAAATACGACTGCGGTTTAGCAGCGCAATCCTGCAAATCACGCGATTCAAGCCCCAGCACACACGATCACCTCTAGTAACCAGTGACGTATCTACACTGTTTTCCTGCTATAGGCGGTTCAAAGTGAGCACTATGGACCCCTGTTTATAGCGAAAAGAATTTTACCCCACTTTGTTTCAGTGCCTTACGAGGGCGTGGTACATAATTCAACGCTAAAAGCATTAATCTATAACTGTAGGTTTCTTTAATCCAATTTGCGAAAATTTAACAATAGCAATCCTAGACAATAGTTTTAGCCAACGTTTCAAACAAAATTGTTTCCAGTGTTACGAACTTCTGAGGCACAATCTCTGACGCCGGAACCTCGTGCATTTAACTGCGGCGCAAGAGATCACGCGTAACAAATTAGTAATTCTGGAAAAATATTTACTCATAAAGTTGACAAATACCATTATCTAGGATTGTCATTGAGTACTTTATCCATATTGGCTTCGAAAAACGCGTAGAAATCAGTTGATGTTTTCAGCGTTTATTTATCCGCCACGCATTAACATCCGCAATTCTGCTTCGTGATTACTGGCAGCGTGTCTATATCAAGAGCCGTATCTCATTTAACTGAACCAATTACAATAACGTTCCTTCAACACCACGTGTCTGTGATTTGCCGATAGAATCCCAAGATTCGCGAGAGTTAAAATATCCAATCACTGACCACGAATCAGAACTGCAGATGTGCACGAAAGGCACCGTATCAAAGTGGGGCGAAATTCTTTTCGCGAAAATCAAGGGTCTCTAGTGAGCACTCAAAAGAGTCTTGCTAAAGTTCTATTTGCAGCCAATTCGTATATTTCCGCGCGTAACGGCAAACGACGGGAAATATCTCATCTCTCTGGACACGTCTCTTGTTGTTTCCGCATGTAAGATGAAACGTGAAGTCAGTATGAATCGAAACAGTTTGGTAAAAAAGTTTATTAATTGTATAAAATTCAATTTTGTCGATTGCAGTTGATTTTGTTTCAATATCGTTGAATTCAAATATGAAAATACATGGAAGTATATTGCGTAATTTCGCTGCCAACCATACGAGCAGTTATACAACTATAATTTATGTTGAATTATATGCAGTAACGGCGAGTAATATTTTTCAAAGGTTAAAAGTTTAATGCTCACTTTATCCTGAATGACCAAGGTACAGCTTAAGTAAAGTCTTCGTAGGATATTCTCACTGCTGGAAGCCAATGAAAGAGATGCTATATGGTTGACCTTAGTATGACTGTTAAAGGGGTCGCCTGTATGAACGTATAGTACGCGTTAGAGGCCTAGGAGGGTGGAAACAATAAGGACGACACAGTACGTGCACCACGCCTCAGTCTAAACTCTAGGAACATGTCACTGAACTGGCGTGTAGTCTTCTGAGCCTATAACTAGTCACTATGAGGCATTCAGCGGCGAAACTATCATTCTGTGACGTAATATTAACAATAATAATGCATTGTAACCACCTCAACCCTTTAAAAGTACTGTGACAAGAGTTCCATACACAAAGATGACCAACGAACCCCTAATTTCTGCAATTTTGGAAGCTTATAAATGAACTTTACAGATAAGTGGAGGAATTGAAATGGGCACACACGTGTGTAAAGTTCTTTGAATGCTATTCCTAAGCAGTTATAGCTTACACACTCTAAGCAGTATTATAATAATCTGGTAACGACCGAAGCTAAACACACCATCCTGGGCAGGCAGCCATATTAAAAGTAATTTACTTTTAGGCGCGGAGCATTAAATTGGCGCGCAGTGGTTTTGGGCTAGTCTCTCGTATATGTGACTTTAAGTTGTGACCCTGTCTCTTTATTGGTGTAAAGTAAAGTCAAACCGTTGGTTTTACGTTCCCGTTTTACGGATCATGTTCGTACTTTCTCAGATATAAGTTACTTTTCAAACCTCGTAAGTCTAGATTTTACAAGTTCATATCCCAGTTGAATTTGGTGATTTTTAGAGCCCACGATTTTTTGTGAAAAGAATTCTGCAACAATTTGTTTCAATGCCTCATGTGCACATATGCAGCTCTGCTTCGTGGTCAGCGATTGGCTGTTTGTAACTCTCAGCGTCTCGGGGTTTTACCCGCAAATCACAGACGTGTGGTGTCGCAGTAACCTTGTCCCTGCTGGCACTAGTCAAATGAGCCACGCCTACATTCTGCCAATACTCAAGAAGCAGAGCTGCATTTGTGCACACAAGGTATTGAAACAAATTGTTGCAGAATTCTTTTCACCAAAAATCGTGGGCTCTAGTGATTTTCCATGGAGCTTCTAGTGTTAAGGCTTAAAACCTTGTAAGTACTGTTTATTATACTTCTATGCTCAAATTAAAAACCCACGTATATATAGTGTAGCATGACAAGGAATGTTGTTTTTTGCTCTCCTGTAAGAAATTGACTTACGAGGCTTTAGAAGTAACCTGACGAAATATCTAATAGGCTTGTAGTTTTTCATAAGTGTAGAAGCACAGTTATTAAGCAAGCTATGCGTTCTCTAACTATTTAATCATAACTGTAACAGCTTCGCGTTGTGAATTATAGGCGTGACACGCTACAACGCTGGACATACGCCTAGCGATAACTTAGCGGGATAATTATCGGAAGTAAAAAAAAAACCCTGTCGTGTTAAGTTCATTCATTGTAATACACTTAATAAAATTAGAAGATTAACTTTACTCTCAAAACAGTACATTTTTAATTTTTCTAAAATAGTTTAGTCTGTGTTAACATAAAGGACAAACACGGTAACTATTTATTAATTTGCCAGTATGTTATGCTATAAGTCTAAAAAATGCATTATCTGGGGTGTAATCTACAACTTCCCGGCTGTTTAAATTAAACATCTTATCTGCTGACCATCAAAAATTCTAAATACCATGTAAGTATTATGATTTCTTTTAATGTAATGAATTCCCTCTATTTTCGCTTAAAGCTATAATTTTTACATATACTTGCGAATGTAAAGTGGTCGGTTAATTCTTTTTGTTTACCGTGAGCTTTTGAGTTTGTTGAAAAGCAGATGAAAATGAACGCAGGAGCCAATATTCAAAATGCCGATATTTATTACGTGTGACGTATAAAGAAGAGACGAGTGAACGGGCGGGTAATAGAATAGCAAGGATGGAAGGAAGGAAGGTGGCAGGATGTTGTACACCCCTGAGCTCGTGGCGCGCTATTAGTTCCTCCTCCAGCCGCTGGAGAGCGCGGCAAGCACCTCCCTCCTACACTCGTGCTGTTCTACGGGACAGTATCCGCCGCCTCGACTTACATCATTGATGCCGCTAACCTACCAAGTCAACTCTGATATTTGTTCCTTTTATTCACTTATCATGATAGTTTCAACAAACGTAGTGGAGAAAATAACTTATGTTTCATTGGATCTTTACCTCCTCCCACAACCCTTGTAAGTGAAGAATACTAGTATGACGTCGCAACCATAGTGGCCGAGGGGGACACGTCCCCCCCCCCTCCCAATAAAACGTCTTAATTTCGTCTCCTCCAATTTATACAGGTTGTTTATTAACTTATATTACAAACTTTAGGACGTGATCCTTTACCACAAATAATATATAGAGTTTCACAACGAAATTTTTGTCTACTGCAATTCGTAAGACAGAAATTCACACTTGGAAATTTAATATTGAATGGTATTTTTTGCAACATATTGGAAAAGGCGAGGAGTTAAATTTCAATTCTGTGCACAATGTTTAGTGTTACTGAGATATTCAATGCATAATGAAGCCGCTCTTTACAACACTCCGCTTCATGAAAATAACACCATCTCATTGAGTGGAACTTTTGTGGCAAACATTTCATGTTAATTTTCTGAGCAGTACATACCAAGAAAAATAAAAGGTCCTCTTTATGAAAATCGTTAGAATTCACCGTTTACAAGAAATAAATCTCCAAAATAATTAAATGCTGCAGTAGCATTGTTAACACACGGATTTCTGTGGCAAACAAATTCACACATGAAACATACCAGTGATGGTGTGTAATAGGCATGCCAGTGTAAGGAGTTGCTTGAAAGTAAGTTTGTTGAGGTTTACTTGATTGAAATATGTGACATTGTTCTAAAGAATTGTAGCACTGGATGTGTTTTTCAAAGTGCAAAATGCGTTTACAAACTTGCTGTGTGCAATTCCATTGCGGATGTAGCAGTTTTTGCCTACATGCCAGGTATTGTATTGTTGACACAGACACACCAGAGTGCATTTTATAACAAACTGTACATTTTAGTGACTTGTAAACATAAGACCATTTATGTTTATTAGGATGTACTCTCAGAGAAGCAACATTAAATGTTCACTAAACTCAACGCCACAAATGTTCTAGTCAGTAAGAGAGTGACCACCCCTGTTATTTACATGAAGGGAGTTTTAAAGAGCAGTATTTTTATTTAATCGAAGATCTCTAACACTTATCATTGTGCACAGAATTGAAAGTTAACACTATGTTGTTTCCAAAAATTTGCCAAAATACAATTTCAAAATTCATTTTTCAAGGGTGAATGTCTCCCTCACAAACTACGTTATAGCCAAAAATGTCACAGTTTAACTAGCCTATACCTCATTTTAGATAAGGAATCATCTCCGAAAATTTTTACCATAAACTAAATAGCAGCCCCTATATTGAGTTTCGTAGTAGTATGTGACATACGAATTCTGTGATCACTGATATATTTTTATTTGTCTATAACCTCTTTAACAAAGCCTGTGCTGTAATAACTTAAAAACTATAGATAAAAACAATTTGCTGCACATATTGAAGTACACAGTACATTCGTGATAAAATAAGCCCTTTTGAATTAAAACTTTGTGTAACATTTCACTCACAAATGCTCGGTTATTTGCTTTCAGTAAAGTAAGTGGAGAATTAGGTAAGTAATTTTGTGTTGTAATGTTGTACTTACTAAGTGTACAGCGACGAAATTAGAGGTACCTCAAATGCTCACCACTTTAACGAGAATGGACGCACATCCCAAACCGCTGGACCTAGAACCATGAAAATTTGAGGGAAGCTTCCCCTTACCCCGTAGTCATTCACGAATAATAGCTTTTTCGAAATTCAATAATTAAGGGGGTGAAAGGGGTGAAATGTGTTTTCAAAGAATCCGTTATATGTCGTTAACCGGGAAAGCTATCACAATTTGTTTAACTTCAAAATATTGCCCAAACAAATGCATATTTGCGAATTTATCGATTTTGCGAAGTTCGAAAATTAAGGTGGTGGGGCCATAAAATGTGTTTTTTATTAATCCGTGATATCTCCTAAACCATTTCAGATAGTCAGGTGATGCTCAAGTTAATATATAAAAGTATTTTTAGAATTTTTTGTAATTCGTCCTTGAAAGCTCTTAAAAAAATGAAACCTGTTTTTATTAATCCCACTTATCTCCTAAACCAGTGGAAATATTGAACTGGGTTTTGCTTTAAAATAAATCTTACGTAAATAAAAAATAATAATTTTCAGGATTTTTCGAAATTCGTCCTTGATAGCTGTTTAAAAAAAATGTGTTTTCAAGTAATCATTTGTACCGCTTATACCGGTTGAGATATCGAGATGATCATTTGATAAAAATTTATATAAATATCTACAAATCAAATGCAGGATTTTATGAAATTCGAAAATTAAGGATGTGAAAAGCAGTAAAATGTTACAGAATCACGAAAAAAGAGAATGATCATAGAGAAATATTTCCACAGTTGTTTCTTTTTGCCAATCTACTCATAAATAAAACCTCTTTGGACTGTAGCCTGTACATACGAAAGAATTACCACGGCCTGCCTTTACGTATTCACTTAGGTATTGTATAAAATTTGTGGTGTGGGAGGGGTGAGGTTACTGGTAAGGGGACTACGAACTCTGCCGACGTTGGTACCGATGATTCACGAATGACACTGCAACAAATTATTGTGTATACGACCTTGTAAGACTAACGAAGACCAGTCTCAATAAAATATGTTAAACAACATTCGTGAAACTTCGGAACCGACTTCGGCAAAGTTCGTAACCTCTTTACTGATAGCAGAGAAACTAGCGGCATAATTTTTCCCTCGCCAAGCTAATTGAGTTTTCTAACCTGCAGTATAATTAACCTTACCGTTATGTAACTGCCAACTGTTACATGGTCCGTTTATGCTCAACACCAAATGCAATATTAGAGTTTAGCTATACTTTCAAGCAGCAAGGCGTGTTTTTTATTACCGCAAAAATACTTTACATGTAGTTGTTCCCAAAAAACAGATTACAAAAAAAAAAAAATATTCTAATAGTAATATCAACCAGACTCTTGAAAATGAAGGCCAAACGCATTAGCATTTCTTTACTTCGTACTTTCCTTACGTAAAGTTTTATGTTCACAGCTCAAGCTTCCACAGAAAATAAAAACGTAAACAATGTAGCTTACGCCAATGTCAGCTTCTCTCATAAAAGCGGCATTTATTCTTGACAATCGCATCAGTGTCACTCGTACCGCTTCATTTTTTATTGCCTCAAGCTGGTAAAGACATATTGTGAGAACTTATTTTAGGGCGCCGCATGGCTGCGGAATTTGGCGGCTCCAAGGCCGAGAGACACCGAAGCGTTAAGGTCGATTCAGGCATGTGCATCGGCTATAGTACCGCCTCTACGCGTGATGGACGGAACCGGTGTGTAGTCTTTCCGCCATATTGATCCGTCTCTTACAGCTTTAATCGACGACCCGATAACTGTACGGCGTAACTGATAATAACAATAAAGAATGTTGCTTAGGTGTATGATGCTCTGAATATCCTACACCAGAATTTTTCACCTTAAAAATGAAGTTTTTTTTTCTCAATTTCCACCTTTACTCTAGGTCATTCGGGGTAAAGTGAGCACTAAAGATTAAACCTTTGAAAAAAATCACTAGCCGTTACTGCATATAAGTCATCATTAGCAAGAGTTACACCTCTCTGTATTTCATATACTTCAAAATATTTATTTATGATCTTATTGACATTCCTACTTACAGTATAATTAGACTCAATTGGCGCCAGAAGAATGTGACGCTATCGACGACCTCAAGTCACCTTGGTCGTTACAGCTTGCTACGCGCTTCAGACAGTTCAAAATTCCACCGACAGGTGGCATCAGAGTTAGGTTCTCGCCGTTTTCGCCGCTCCTCCAAGTTGCATCATTTGTATGTGTTTGTCCGTTGTGCATATATACACATTTCAAAGTATTGGAAATTACTACGAGTATCATTGTCAAATGATGTGAAACCATCGGTAATCTGTAAATTATTTTTTACGTTTGCCAGCCTAGAAACAACATAATTTTTATCTCACATATTAAGAAAATGCGTTATTTATTGTTTCTGAAGTGCGTCGTCGTTGTTCGTGGCAGTAGAACTGAACAAAACTTGAATTCTTTATTTGCGTGTGTCATGTCTGTTTTAGTGGCGGTTTTGCGTTACAAATAAAAATATGCCCGCATTTATGAGATTCTTAACGGCAATAATGCGTGTTGTATAAATTATTCGATGGACAGAAACCAGTATTATAAGACGTTACCTCGCAGGTATTTATAACTAAGATTACTTTTTATTATTGCTTATATACAGCCCCTGTGGATTTAATGAGTAGATATTGTAGCTAAAATTTATCGGAGCAATTTAATGTAGTTGTAAACATTGCACGATCCTATGTAAATAAAAGCACGTGTGAATATTTATGTTTACGTTCAGCGGAAAGATATGAACTGGCAGAAAATAGAAATTAATCAGGGCATTTTTGAGTGCTCACTTTATTCCGAATCACCTATAGCCTAATAAGAATTTTAGACGATAGTTAAAATACGGAATCTTCCAGTTCAACAATATAGTATTATAATATTATTCGTACTGATATGAAACCAAAATATGTTTCACGGGACTATTATTAAAGATACCTGCATGACTGTAGTTTTATGCAAGGTTCAGCGGCCGGGGTGGTGTCACTTTAAACGAGGAGCTTACTGAAAATAATATTTTCCCGCTGTACGTTCCATTTCTAGCCAACGTTTCACAGATATTACGTACTTTGTGAAGCTGTATCAAATTGTTACGAATCTGCTAGCTTTGTTAAACTTTACTTAGTAGCTGTCGGGAAGATACAAGTAGCCTAGCAGTGTGATTACAGAAATTATCGTAGTCTAGCAATGTCAACAGTGTACAGTGAATGAGGCTGTTAATCTGCAATGTCGGTACCTAAAATATAATTTAAAAATTTTTAGGTAAATTATAAGTTCATTTTTTATGCATTTCAAACGGTGAGGACTGGGAAGAATACGCTCGATGATATGCATGGAGATGGTGAGGTGTGGAGTACATAATTGCACAGGAATTTCTCGTTTGACTGCAAACAATTGTACGTAGGTATAGACAGCGTGATTGTGCTGCAGTTGAACTGGCACGTACAAGAGAAACGAGAGACAATAGTAAACCTCCAGTGTTGGTATGGTGGAGCTTCGTGTGGTCGCGACGTAGTGGTGACTGAGTGCCGTTGTGAACGATAGATGATATAAATCACGACGTGCGAAGAGAGCTACCTGAAATGGAGGGACGACCATGAGTTAGAATATCTTGAGGATCCCAGCCAAGAGTAATTGATAGAGACCGGAATAACTCGCGGGTTCACTGACCCGTATGCTAGCTTCTAAGAACATATATGTATTCAAGCAGACATTATCTGCTCACTGGCTGCTCTATGACGCAGTGATATGGGTCAGCATTTACATGCTTCTGTATTATTGGCTAAGCGACTTCCAGTAAGTGTCAAATAAGTCACGGGCCAATTGCGAAAGTGGCACGAACTTACAGTTGCTGGAATTATAGCTTGGGACCAATAGAAAAGGCGAATTTTTCATGTCTCTAGTAATTGAATCATTCATTTGCGAAACGCCAAATGTCACATTTTTCACAACATGGGTTTACTGATATTTACTTTTCAATGTGTAAAACACAAATGTTGAACACAGACGTGACACGTACACAATTGTTTTTTAAAATAACATTAACTTATTTATAGATAGAAGGTTTATCAAAGTATACATTTCCAGCATAACATAATTTAACAGGTCTTTCTTGAAAGCGACATGTGATGTTTCTCAAATGACTGATTCAATTATCACCTCGCTGCTGCAGCCGTATAGGAGGGAGGCGTCAGAGAAACTACACCCCACTAACAACGCCTGTTAGCATGCACTTGTTAGCGCGCCACGTCCGTGAGACTGGACAAACACCTTTCCATCATGAGAGAGTGTTTCCTGCGCTCAAGTAGCAGCTGTGCTATTTGCACCAGAAACACTACACTACAGGACTATTTTGAAGATTTTACAATTTAAATAATTTGAAATTAGGTAACCAATGAATTATTTGTAGAGCTACGAAAGAATTCTTTGTAAATATCGTTAAAGAGTATTGATCCCTACAACATTGGATTTATCTGTTTCTTGTCGACAACTTCTGTTCCAGTCGATGTATCAAATTTTTTGTCACGACAAGGCATAGATAAAAACTTAATCGATTTTCTGTAACTGCTGGAACCATAATATATTCATTATTTTGCAACGGAAACAGCTGGAAAGGAAAAATTGCTTTATTTACGGGAGCGACTACAGAGGTTGCAACATTAACAGAAACAATGCCATATGTATTCCAAAAAGTGAATGAAACAATAAACTATGCCTTGTCAGCGTGAAAATAGTAAAACAATGTGTTTATTTCCTGATTTATAAGAAAAACAGTAAAACCTATCTGAGAGAGGTCAATCCCCCTAAAGCAAGGAAAATTAATATTAAAAGTGAGGGACTCGTTAAGAGTAATACGTAGAAAATATATTTTGCTGTCGCCTAACTCGTTAACTTCGTTAACTTACAAATGCCGAGAAACCAATATACTGTATTTATTTTAATACTGAAATAGTTGTATTATGAGAGAGAGAGAGAGAGAGAGAGAGAGAGAGAGAGAAAGAGAAGGCACGATGTAAACATCCGTTCATTACCTGCAGTTATCTTGCAACTGAGCTTCCAAGATGTTCTTGTAAAAGCACGATCAGTTTGTGGCGTACGCGTCGAGCTTCGAACATTGGCATCCGTGGTACAGTGCCACTCACTTCCCACACAGGCACTCCGAATACAATCCCTGGCAGGGTACCGTGTGAAGAATATGGTGCACGTTGTTGATGGTCGATTGTTCTGTAATAACGCACTAGGACGTCCACATGCCCACACGTGGAGCGCTAACATTACTGGGTCCTCTATGTTACTACTTGTTCTGAGAATCACAAGTTCTTCAGGGGTCTTTTTCATGAGTTCTGTTTTTTTTATTAATTTTAAGTATGTAACGTAACATCAATGGAAATTATGTGTATGTATATATTGAAAATCTAAAATAATGTTCGTACAGTATATAAACTCAATTATGAACAGTTTAACATAATATTTTGTGTTATAAAATTTAAAAAATACTGATTAAACGCATTGTAACATTATAGGTTGAGCTTTCCTTAAAGTGATATCAATTCCGTGAAATAATAATTTCTTTATAATCTGACACATTGTTCATTTTCGACCAGAGTTTAGTAACAGTATGATTGTAGCGGGAATCCGCTTTCATAATTCTACAAGAACTTACCAGCATAACCGATAAACCCCCTTTTTTCATAGTTGGTGCAAATTAACCCTGAAAATTTTAAATAGTTTACGTAATCTGGAAATTTAAAATTATAATATTTATTTAGACGTACTATACACGAAATATTCCTACAGATAAGTCAGCTTACTAAGTAACATACCGTATACGAGTACTCAGTTTAATGAAATTGAGGAAACATTTCCTGAGATGTCTTTCTATAATAATTATAATAAAATAGCTGCCGTTTTCTAAATATGTATTACAAAAGGATAAACGAAATAGGAAAAAGTCAAGTCAACTTTATTATGAAGTATGTGTACCAAATATGATGAAATTACTGAAAATATTTCATCAGATAAATCATTCTGCCCTAAATATATACAAATGTCCGCCATTTTGAAAATACGAAAACAGGAAGAACGAAATACACAACACTCAAGCCAGCTTTGCAGGTAGTATACGTGTACCGAGTTTGATGAAATTATGAAAAATATTTCGTAAGATATGTGATACTATGTTAGAAATATAAAAATGGCCGCTATTTGTAGTATAAACGAAATACCCAACTGTAATGTCAGCTTTGTGTGTAGTAAATGTGAGTAGTATGATTTGGTTCCTTCTGGGACAGGAGCCGGTGGGTGGATTTCAGCCGAGTGTGGATTTGTCCGCCATGTTGTGATGTCACGGCCCCGGCCGCCATGTTGGATGACCTTGACCTTTAACCTTGACCTTTAACCTTGACCTTGAGTGTCAAATTACCAAAATTTCGAAAATTTCAAAACAATTTCAAAAATTCAAAATTTTCCAAAAAAATTTCCAAATTTCAAAAAATTCCAAAAAAAAATATTACCTCCATCTTGTTTCCTGTCGCCATCTCGTTTCCGGCAGCCATCTTGGTGTTTCTTCCAAAAAATTTTCGATTTCACATTCTATTATAACCCCGCACATATTTAATAAATATAATTTTTAATAAAAAACTTTTCAATAAAATTTTTTTTAGTAAAAACTTTTTTAGTAAAAAAACTATTTAATAAAAAACTTTTTATATAAAAATTATTTAATTAAATCAACTACCGGCACGTCTTACCCGGACGAGCTCCATCGACACACTGACGCCCCCCACCACTTTTTACATGTATATATTAACTTATCCCCCTTCCCCTCCCCTATCCGGTACTTTATTTTAATTGGCTGTTAGTCACGTGATGAATTCCCCCCTACTTTCCCCTCTCACTGACGTTCGTGTTATAACCCGCTCAAACTACTATACCCCCCTCCACCCCCCTCTCCCAACTTTACCACCCCTTTTTGTCCTTCATATTAAAATATATTTCCTTTATAATTCTCACTTCACA
>PNEQ01077276.1:0-26934 GCA_003012365.1 Medauroidea extradentata | reverse complement strand
TCTTCACATAGCAGCTAGATGACCGTAAGTAGTAACAACCATCGATTGCGACTACGTATTGATCATCAATTTTAAAATTATCGGTTTTTTTTAAACATTGTTACTATAATTTCAAAAACTTTATTTGAATACCATTAATGAATACTACTTAAACATGACTTATTTCTTAGCTATATCCGATCAATTCCCAATAAAATCAGTCAACTATTAAAAAAACTTGTTGGTAAATATTTTTATTATACCTACAAGGACTTTATTTCCTACGGAACTTCATCGTCTACACTAACACTCCTATCAAATTAGCTACATTTCCTTCAATTTCCGATAAAATCAATCATTCGTTTTGAAAATAACATATTTATCAGGACAGTTACATCGAAGAAACAGGCGATCAATTTCATATTAATACTACTTATGCTAAACACACCGCTCCTACGCCCTCGCACCTACCATCGAATACCCCCTCACAACTCTACCTTCACTCTCCAACAGAAAGTCACAAGCGTGAGTCATAGCTATGGGTTTGTTTGCTGTTAACGCTAATACTTACTTTATGCTATTTTTTGACACAACTTACATACCAGCATATTATTATATAATTCATCAGAAGAATGACATATTGGCACAGTACCAAATTGTTTGCTAGAATTAATTTGGGGGAAAGAAAATTGTTGACAGTCTTATAGATAGACAAATTGTAAACATAAGATTTTCGGAATATGTTTAAAACTAATTTTGACAAATTTCCTCCAAATAACACGTATACATGGGTAAACGTTACTTACGAAAAATATAGTTAAGTTAGTAACAACATGAGTGACATTGACTAGAAACCTCGTCCTTGTGTTTTCCAAAGGAATCCACTATTCTTCCTGGCTACTTGGGCAGAAACGAAACAAATAAAAAAGTGATGACACTGTCAATACGACAATTCCAATTCCTTATTGTCCTGCAGACCATAATATATACAAAGTTGTATCAGTACTCGTCATTAGGATATATATGTATATATACAATACATAACAATACAGAATATATAGTATGGTTACTTTTACTTTGCTGAGCAGCCACTTGAATATTATTTGTATGTTTATTAAACATTGAACATTAAACAGGGAAGCTGAGGAGCTGATTGTATACAATAGCAATGTAATGGCTCTAATATATAATACAGGATGGAATTTGAGTGGCGGAAAACTTGTGGGTACAGGCAGACAAACTTAATCTAAGAAAACTGAGTATAGCAACCAACCCTCTATTGTCAGTGGTAGGATGCAGATTGTGTTGGTGTACATGCAAAGTTACGATATACCGACATCTACTACGAATGGGACATTTAACTTCCGCATTTAATTCAAAAGCTTTGTGATACGTAGGCAGTGCTTGTGTTCCCGGAGGAATGTCATCAGGTACGTGCTACTTGTTGGCATTGTCATCATGCTCTAACTTTGAATGTTTGTATCTCAGAAATGGTTTATCTGAGCGTGTTAGTACACCTAAACCTTTTTTTATTATTTGTGTTATCACAGTTATTGAATAACTACGATGCGTCGCTACGGACGTCATAACGTAGGCAACTCTCGTTTCCAACGTACGGGATTGGATGGTAGTCACTATTTAACCTGCATACCAATCCTCTAGGTCAATGTTCCATCGCAGTAGGTGTTCGTCATCGCAACCTTCACGCTGGTTGTACGCCCCTACTGTTGACAGTAGAACAAAAGAGGGATGGTTGCTCTACTCATTGTTCTTGATTTAGGCCGTGTCCGAATTCACAGGTATGCACTTCTGTACTTCTACCCCTGCGTACTTCACTTGCCCCGATCTATACTAGACGAATTCGGACGACCCTTGTTGGCTTCGTATTTTAAATGAACTAGCCAGAAGTATTCCTGAAAATTTTCATGAAATGTTATGATTTCGTGAGTGATGAACGTCGGCGTAAAAGGTAACATCAGTCTTTCTTCGCAGAATATTCATGCGCAATGTAAAACTAAAAAATACGTTAATGTGACATGACAAAATATGACTGCATACGAAATCATAACGTAGTTCCTAGCAGTAAGCATTATATACATTCGTTAATATAATTTATGTAATTAAAACCAAAGAATTGGTTATTTGTAATAGTTCTAGTAAATGTATTAGTTGTATGTACTTACAAACAAACAGTCGAACCATCCATCTAGAAGTTTGTGCTTTGTTTATCACATTAACCTGCAAATACTAAACAACAAACTACAAAATTTTAAGATGGCGACGCATGAAGGTCGTAAGGGGCGCGAGAAGTACACACATTCGTTCCCTTGCATACTTACATACTTCGCTTCCAATTCGGACAGCCCTTGTGATGTCACTTCCGGGGGTAGGTGCACACAAGTACATACTTCAGGCGAGTTCGGACACGGTCTTAGGTTTGGCTACCTGCTCTCCCGAGCTCATCAGTCATTTATATTCCATCCTAAATTTTTCATAGTGTTGTACTACATTAACATCAAATTTCTCAAGTAAGCAAAATCTATACAGCTCTTGACATCCACGACTTTCAAGTAAACTCGCATATAATGTGAAGTTTCCTCGAGTGCCAGAAATCATCGACAAATAACCAATAGTATATTATGAAATATTAACAAAAATACTGGCACGTCTCATGGTTTATGCTAATTAAAAGCCAAGTTATTTTTGCTCATGATACGTAGTGCAACCCCTGAAAACTTGTATGTTTACTGATTATTTGAAGCTGCGAATCAAGCGTAGAAATGTTTGCAATTACACTTCATACTTTTTCCTTTCCAAAGAAGTGAAATTTCTGAGTCATACAAAAGAATTTTGCTCCAATGCAGCGCAATTTTCTTTTAAAGTACGGTATAACATAATAACATTTACTTGTATAGTAAAAGTAACCTTTTTTTTCGCATAGGAACATGAGGAAAAGGTAGAAGAAAGGTTTCTTATCAAAGGCCACTGAAGACATTTTTCCTTGTCGAAAGTTGTGTCTAACCGTATTTAATGTTCTCGGTATCGACGAGGCATAAAGTCGAGTTAAATTAGAAAGGAAAAAATTGCGAGGCAAAATTAGAAATTTCACTGAAGGTTACTGCGAATTTTATCAGGCTTGAATCCATCGAGAGCACAAAAATATAACTTCTTTTCGACAAGTACAGTAAGTAGGAGGATGTGCTTTCAAAGCACCCTCATAACAACAATCATTGAAAATATATAATTCCCATAATTTTTGTGCGAGTTACATTTTTAAGGCTATCAGGAAGCACATTATAAACCTGTCTCACAATTTTGTATAAAGGGTGTTCAAGTGCAATGAAATTATAACTTTATATTTATAATGAAATAGTATTAGTTTTGTAAACGATACTTGTGAGTGCAATTTCCTGTTACAAAACAATTTCATCTGGCATAGTTCTCTCATAAAGGTGCGTCAAAGTCATAATTCGCATGTTCTGTTGACATACAAATAGTGAAAACCAGTTGACTTACGACGTGCAATAATTCACAGTGAAATAACATGCCATGGTCTACGTCATAAAACATTAAGATACATCCCGCGAACTTTTTTTATATTTCAAAACATTTTTGAACTTTTGCATGTTTTTCTGTACTTCCGTAATTAGAAAATATTAAAAATATGGCATTGTTGGTTTTTAAAGATCTAATTGCATAGCTCATGAGATGTAAGTTCACAGTGAATTATTTCACTTAAATAGGCTGATTGGTTTACATTATTTGCGTGGCAGCGTAACAAGCAAATTTTGACGTTGACACTCTGTTATCAGAAAACTATGAGAGCTAAATAATTTTGTAAGAGGAAATTACACTCACAAGTATCGTCTAAAAAATTAACGATATTTAATAAAAAAATAAAATTATAATTGTATCGCTCTTGAACTCTTAAATACGTCTGACTGTAGTTGTCGAGCTAAATCAGTAAGGTTTTAGTTAATTATAATAACATTCAATGTAATTAGGTTCTAATTAGCCAGAATCATTAATTCTCAAATGAGAAAATTTAGCCGAATAGTAAATACAATTGTTAACAAAATTGCGAAACGGTTTTGTAATATGGTCTTATTACTCAAACTTAAAACTTCATTTGTACATAAACGTTTTAGGAATTGGATTTTGTTGCACGCAACGCGTTTTCATTTTTACACGAAACTTCTAAACTTGTTTCCAGTGTTTTCCTATTTAAATAAAACACAATTGAAACAATTTTCCTATGTTTTTAAAATACGTCACATTTATTATAAACACGTTTTTCTGTTATCTAAACTAGGCTAAAAGGTACTTTTTCAGAGTGCTCTGTAGAATAATATGTCAAATCTGAGTCGTAAAACCGAGATATAATAGCTGTTGTTTTACTTTGCACCATAATGTCCACATATAAAATTAATGTGTTGCAGCCGTAAGTTCCGTAAAAACTGCTGCTATAACACTGCGCAACAATTTAGCGTTCAACACATAAAGGCGATATTAATCATGACTCACATACCAGTGTTTCCCACATAGCGTCCCATTATATTTTCTCCAGCGGATACAAATTCACCATGCAGAGTATTTTATAGGTTCTTCGCATTAAAGTTCATTTGAAGAAAATCTTGATTAAAAGAATAATCTAAAAATTATTCGTATATTGACCTCAGACTAAAACTTTAAATACAGTACAATCTCCACATTTAGATTATTGCTAAGGTTGATTATTATATTAAACCTTGGCAGGAAACTAGAAATTATCTGAAACGAAAAAAAGTTAGCAGGGCTTCGAAAGTAATCAGTCTATCACGCACGAACCATACATATTAAACATTCAATATTATACATGTACTGTAGCATTGGGAGTTCTTTATAAAAACATACAAAATAATTTAGGCTTCTGCGAGTACAGTCGTAAAGGATCTGCTTAATACCAAGTAGTCACTAAGTGTGAGTGAGTGAGAGATTTTGGTCAGCGCTTAGCAATGAGGTCTTCAGCGCTGGTGAGGTGTGACATGAGATGGTGTATGGAGCAGCGCCGGAATGAAAGGGCGGGGGAAACGGGAGTTCCCCGAGAAAACCCGCCGACCAACGGCATCGTCCGGCACGATTCCCACATGCGAAAATCCAGGGACCGACCCCGCCGGGAATCGAACCCGGATCGCCTCGATGGGAGGCGAATGGTCCGACCATTTGGCCACCGTGGCCCCAATAGTCACTAAGGTTCTGTCTCTTCATGGTAACTTGAAATAACGAACTGAATTTGGGGGGGGGGGGGTAGTGTGTAAGATACCTAGTTTCTTTTCGCTAAACCAATTGTGAGGAAGCGAAAGTTACAATGGGAAGAATTTCATTTAAGGGCGTTCAAGTGGAGACAAAACATAATTCTATATTTTAATACAGGGTTACTTTTGTAGGCATTACCTGAAAGTACATTTTCCCCTTTCGAAAATAAAAAATTAGCTCAGCGAGTTTTCCCATAATAGCATTTCAAAGTCAACATTAGCATATTTTTACTTCATACAAAACTTGAAAATCAGTAAACTCAAAGAAAAATTAAAATAAATCACATCAAAACTACATTTCACGGTCTGCTGCTTGAAGCATATAAAAATCCATTATAAAATAATTTTGTATTAAATAAGTTTGTTGAAAGTAACGATAAATTAGAACATTTTAGAATTTTTATTTAAATACGAAAATGTTTTGTAAGGGGTTTTTGCATACTTCAAGCAGTAGCTAAGACAGTGTAGTTACAATGTGAATAAATTCATTTAATAATGTTCATTTGTTGTCAAGTTTTGTGGGAAGTAAAAAATGCAAATTTTGACTTTGAAATGCCATTACAGGAAAACTGGCAATACTATTTTTTTGTAGGAAGAAAACGTACTCCCAAGTAAGTCCTATAAAACTAACAAATTTGCTTACGAATATAAAATTGTAATTTTTTCCCTCTCCAACATCCTTAAGGGTTTGTTCCCGAGTTTTTTTTCTCGACTGGTGCCAATAACTCAAATATTTTTTAACCAAAAGTTTTGAAAAAATTTGAGTCAATGTGCAATCACACGATGCACAATACTGTGGACGCGTTTTTTTTTAAAATAATGTACCATTCGCCAGCAAAAAAATAATTTCCTTCATTTTTGCTTATTTTCACGACGAAAAACGTGGTACTTTGGGTAATGAAATCTAAAAAACCGTTCAGTATAATTCTACAAAAAAATTCAGCTACAAATTACAACATATACGTGTCAAAACTGTGCAGCGAAATTTTGATATGAGTATTAGGTAGCAATAATAAAAAATTTTTTCGAAATCACTGCAAAACTCCGTAACAAGGCCTTAACTGAGACAGTTAGTATAAGGTATTGTACTGCAGCACCAAACGCCTATGCTTATATCATGTAGGCTCTCACAGTCGACATGTAACTGCAGTGTACATCAGCCGTGTATCGAAATACCACGAGTCATGATGTATTCTTGTAAAAATTTAGCGTCCTTGGTAATAGAGTTTTGTTCTGTTGCCTATATTTGTGTGTCTGTGGAGTGTATTCTCGGTTCTTCGTGTGGTCCAGATGTGAGGTGTCCACATCTCGTATGACCCCTGACCCATGGATCTTCCAGCCTCCCTGCTGTCTGTTTTACATTCCACCCACTCCCCTCATCTCTCATCCTGCGTCTAGCCTCACCCCAAGAAATGGGAATTTAAATTGAAGGCATCATCCCTACGCGACCTAACCTGCTGCTCGCTTTCAGATCTGGTAGCCTGACCCTTCTTCGACCATCCCCTCCCACCACTCTTGTCCCAATCCCCCACCCTCCTGCACAATCCATCCCTCTTCTGTCCCTGTTCCCCCACCTACCCCACACGACCTTATCACAGTCAGTTCACCCTGCTCTTAAGGCGACACGTGCGACGCAACAATTTTTGATAATTCTCCAGTGGACCTACACCAGTAGCTTTCAAGAGCCTCCTGGAGTGAAGAAAGTGTCAATTTTAGTATCATAACTGAACAAGTTAGAAGAACTCTTTCTCAATATATTGAAACATCGAAAATCACGATTATGTGTATATTTTTGTACTTAATTACAAATACGTGTTATTTGGTTATCATTGAAAAGTAATACATAATTATTGTCACAAATGCTATACTTTGCTAGGTGTTACATAACCATACTTCACTTGTTTAGAAATAATGTGTATATTGCAAGACATACTATAAATCTAAGTATCTTTTGTCAGACATCCAAACTTTTTTTTACAATCCCGAACAAGGAAGAAATAAAGAAACTTTAGCATAGCATGTGACATAGCTTTTTAAGCTGTTTGGCAGCAACGTATTTGATTATTTCCTACTCGTCAAGAATTAGTATTTAGTCAGTACAAATTGTTATGAAGACTTTAATAAGAAACTAATATGAAAATTTGTACATAACTTGTCAAAAATTTACTATATGTTTGAATAGATCCATGATAAATACCAATTCACACTAATCAGGCAGGCCTACTGTATGTGTATACATTTTATAAATGCCATTAAGTTATTTATACTAATTCAAATATGACTTGTGCAAATGTTTTTACAGTTTTTATAAGCGAAGAGTAAATAGTGAACATTACCGTTATTACAAAAAATGTAGCCGAAAGACTTACGTTATTGAAATGTGTAATTTCATTTAGTATTACATGTCATGTATGTTAACTGCAAATTACTATACTTATGTGAAATACGTATATAATTGTCAGTTCTTAGGATAGAAAATTTTGCAATTTGTCGTGTTATTTTGCAAGAATTGTAACACAAAAAATAATATTGGGAAAAAATGTCAGAAGTAATATCTGCTAATTCGTAAGCATTCGGTGCAAACTTTTTTGATGCTTGACTACTTTGAGAGGTATTAATGTATAAATTAAGGGCAAAAACTATTGTATGAATAGGTATGAATTTGGAAGATTTTTTCCTTGGGGAAGGGAGGGGGAGTGTAGCGTTGTCATCTTATGCATCGGTGTTTGTCGAATGCGAATATTCTGCCAGACGGACGGATTTATAGTTTAGCGCAGTATTCTGCACCAAAACTAGACGTGCGGTCTATGTAAGAATGACACTTAGGCCAAATATTTGCCCAAAAATGTCAGCATGGCAGGATTGCTCTTCCGAAATTTTTGCACATTAGTTTTAAAACCACAATTTTTCAACCAATGTTTTTAAGTATGATCAGTTAGCCACATCCGTTGAATGGCACCGTGTAGCTGAGGTGTTATGCTAGTCCGATGCGTAGAGGTGCGTTTAAAGTTCACGCACATGACAGAACATAGCTTCTACGCGCAAAGACCTCATTGGTGTGCTGTGTTTATACTGTCGGCTCGATTTTATACACTTTCAGCTGTGTTTCTTTCATTTCATGACGTAACCAATTTAAATGAATTCTACGTGTTCTACCATAGCCACCTGTAGTAGAAGCCTGCGGCCATAGATCTGGTAACCCAGGCAGGAAGGGTCATTTAACACTTCTTTTAGCTCTCCAAAGACAATGGCTGTACCTGATTCGTTATACTGCTCTACATACCGGCGAATCAGGGGAAGCCACTGCCTTTGGCGCGACAAAGAAGTGTTAAAATGACCCTTCCTGCCAGGGTTGCCAGATCTAAGGCCGCGGCCTTCTACTAAATATGGCTATGGTCCTACTCATACTTCAAATATTCTGAATCGGGGTTTTTGTACTCAAAATTCATAACTATATTTCAGAACATTTAAGGTACTATTAAAACATGCAGCATTCCTTTACATAGATCATGTCATAAGATAATAAAATCACCGCTTAAAATTTTATAAAAGTAAACTAACAACGGAAAAACCCCACATCATTTCAGGACTTTGAATGTCAGCTATTATAGTTATAAAGGTAATAGATATAACGATATTATGTTAGTTTACATCCATCATTCTGTTAAATGTATAATATGCGTAAAGTTATTTTATTTCTATATATTAAAAATTACATGCATTCCCAATTTTCACCTGTGAGTAATTTGCAATATCTGGTGTAACATTCTGTCATACATTTCGAAGAGGCACGCTTAAAAATTGTTGATCTGATAGTATTTAAATAATTTGTAAGAAATAACATACTATTTGACGAATTTGCGGTGCAAAAAAGGTTCATTTATATGCATTAAACAAAATTAATGTTGCATCATTTAACTGAAAATTTGTAAGAAAACGCCTACTGTAAATATTTAATGCAATTGAAGTGTCGAAAAATCATAATTTTATATTTGTTTGAAATAGTGTTTCTTTGTAGACGTTACTTGGGAGTGAAATTTTATGTTACAAAAATACCGCAGCCAGTTTTCTCATAATGGAATTTCAAAGTCAAAATTAGCATGTTTTTAATTCGTAAACACTACGAAAACTAATTAGCATAATGCAATGAAATAATTAGCCTTGAAACTGCATGTCTCGTGCTACGGCTTGAGGAATATAAAAACCCATTACGAAAAATGTCTGTATTTGTTTAAGTAGCTAAATGTATCAAAACAATTCCAAATTGCAGAAATTGTTTTAAATAAAAAACATTTCGGAACGGGTTTTTTGTATATTGAAAGCCGTACACCATGATATGTAGTTTCCGTATGGATTATTAATTTCATTGTGTTCATTATTTTTCGCAGTTTGCATGAAGAAAAATTTTGCAAGCTTTAATTTTGAAATGCCACTACAAAAAATCTGGCTAGGATTTTTTTTTTTTTTGTAATAGCAATGGGGCACTCGCAATCAACGTCGGCAAAACTAACACTATTTCATACAAATATAAACATTTTATTGTTCCATACTTGAACGCTCTTGAGATTCTAATTGTTTAAATGGAAGCTCTTTGTGTATTTTCTTATCGATCACAATGTCTTCTACGTATTTTAAACAGGTTGAACCACTTGATACGAATAACCTTCAACTACACAAATATACTAAATTTTGGCCATTTTATTTAGGTAGCGCTTTTTGAGATAATTGAGCTTCTACTACATTACCAGAACCCCTGATTATTGCTGTAAAGAGTCTTGCATCATTTGTTTCAATGCTTAATGTACACGTCTGCTGTTCTTCTACGTGGTCAGTGATTGGATATTTGTAGCTCTGAACGTGGTCAGCTTCCATAGCAAATCACAGACACGTGATGTCGCAGTATCATTGTTTTGATTGGTTCAGTCAAGTGAGCAATGCCTCTGCAGTGAGACACGCTGCCAATAATATTGACGCAGACCCGCAGATATTCACGGAAGCCATTAAAATACGACGGTGCAAAACACTTTGTTCATAACTTTAAACCTACTGCATCAATGTTTTACAAATTATGTGATTAATACATCTCTGCCTATCGTAGAAGTTGTTAATAATGTAATTTAAATAATTTGTATTATCATTTAATACTTGATGAAAGTATTAGTAGACTCATTTGCTATACTTGAAACTTGTCGTTTTGAAATTAGTAACCTGTATAACGGATAGAGCCTCAAGATTATAAATTTTAAATACATTTTGTATTTTGAAAAAAAAAAAAAAGTATATATTTATGTACGTTCCCAGAACTTAACTTACCTATCTACGTTCCCTTATATTATGACGATGAGATACCAAGCGTTAGGTTATTCTGAACATATACATACATGGCAAATGTAACTTAAATTAATATTTTATTTTCATATTTCTGTGAAAAAGCGTTTTTTTTAATGTTTTGAACTTTTCATTTTTTATGTGTTGTACAACAATTTCAGTATGTTCAACTTCATGCGACGATATATAAATAACATATCTGGTCTTCGTTACTGCAGATCTGATGTATTAAAATATTTTGCAGTGGAACTTAATCAAATGTTCTTCACCGCAGTGTATTTTCGTTAACGGCAGGCAGAGATTTGCATAGGACAGGAGACAGAAGAAAAAGCAGACGGAGAGGGTGAACCAGTCAAGAAGAGAGGGAGAAGGGGGAGGGGAATCTCTGGACCACAGCATCCAATGTTCCGCACCGCTCAGTCGGGAGACGTGATTGGAGGCCCGCATTTCGTCCGTACAATAAGACGCGCATTTTTGCCATGGTAAAAAACATGATTCACTAAGACCGCCGGACAATGTTTGCAGAAAGCGAAAATTCTCTACAATCTTTGGTGCCAAGACATTCTCCGAAAAAATGTAGCATATTGCACCTTATATAATTCGACAAGGATATTTCACTCAGTTAAAATGTCAGACGAATCACACGACAGGCATTATAGATAATTAGTGATTTTCATATTCTAAGTCTGATGAAAATACAGAATTAGCAATAAAAGAGCCAGTCACGCATTTATTTCACTGGAATCCAGAAAACTGTTCCAACTTTTCGTGGTATTGCAGTAAACGTGTTCTGATTGGCACAATTAAATGATAGCTCTCTCTCTCTGTACGAATATACGCTGCCAATAACCATGTAGAAGACCTGCAGATGCGAACATAAAACATTGCAACATGCTGGTGCGACTATATTTTCACGAAGACATCCGCTCCCTAACTTTGATACACAGTATATGTGCATATGGGTGGTGTCTTTGATACAAGCTCGCTCGGTCAGTCATCGGCTGCCTGTACGAAGCACTTGTCATAGGATTATTGTCTTGTTAGCCATCGCGTGCTATGGACGTTTTATTACGGGCAATACCTAATGCAATGCGATTTCTGATTAACCTTGCGCTACTATCCGCCATATTGCTGGCCAGTGCCGTCATATTGCTGGATCGTGCGAATATTGCTCGCCACTTATGTTACAGTTTTGCTTCTGTATGCTCAGTTGTTCTGCTGTAGTACGAAGTGAGCACCACGTTCACACGTGTACGGCGAGGACTGCTTCTAGGAAACAGACGCTTGCATCGTAAATAAGGTATGTTCTCGTCGTATCTGCCACACACGTGCCAAAGAGTCAGGGTATAGAGGGCAAGGAAGTGTGAGCGGCAATATCACTGCGGCAAAGACAGGCAGCATTCCATGCCGGGAAAGGAAACAAACCACTGAGATGGGATTTACAGAGGAGCGAGAAAGAATGGAGAAGAGGGCAGGGGGAGACAATCGGTGCTTCGTCTGTTCCTTGAAAGGGCGTCTTGTATAAACACATCACGTGGAGGATATTTGGAAAGTTTCGTTCTGCAGTTGAAATATGACGGTTTACGGTTGAAGTGTAGGGGAGGGGAGTGCAGTGTAGGGGGAGGGAGGGTTGTACGATGAGAGCCTACGTGTGGCGGTCTGCTTTGGTTGTGAACCATAAACCCGCCTGGTGATGGGTTTGTTTGAGTGAGCTTGCTTTCCAGATATACCAAGTCTGGCCGGTTATCCATGGTGTGTAGTGGATTAACCACATGCCTCCCATCACAGCGATTCTCGTTACATTACCGGTCCTCGCGTGTGGGAAGTCTGGTGGAGTTTGGCCGGCTGTATTTCTGGGCATAATTCTGTGTACCCCACCAATACACTCTCTCGTTGCTCCATGCTTACCTCATGCTGACTTCACCGCCCCATCACTTGCGGTACACTGAGATTTCTGAAGCCTTGATTACGTTATTTATTATAACCAATTTTTTATTCATACTTCAGTATCTTCTGAGTTATCGCCTTCATCATATGAGATAATTTCATCATCTACTCCATCGGTTTCTGTAAAGTGAAATAAAAATGAGAAATTCGCCTTATATTTAAAGTTAATTCTGTAACTATATTATTACCTGAAGAATTATCGATCAAATCGCTGACGAGACATGGCTGTTGATCTTCCTGATAACATTTAAACATGAAGGAGCTTTCTTGCTTCGCCCAAGCATACTCCAGCGGGGTCAATGTTGTTGGTTGATTTTGATAAGCATTTTTCCAAATGCTTGAAATATAATGAGCTCTCAAAAAAACTGTTGGTATATCTCGCTTTTACAAGGTGGTATAGAGCTTGCATAGAAACTTCTGACTTTTTTCTTAAAATTTTCTTTAACGTCAGTAGCTGTTTAGCTACTGACGAAAAGCCGGAATCTGCTATCATCCCCGTCCACTGATTTTTTAACGCCGTACTTTTGGCAAGTAAACTTGTGGATGATGTCGAACAAACTTCGTAAAAGCTCCTCTGTTAAATTATCATTACTAAGATCTGCAAAATCTTCTTGAAATCCAACACATTTTTTTTTCAATAAGCCTAAAGGCCTCATCTTTACTTAGTTTAAAAAATCGCCATATTGAAGTCCGAGCCGGTAAATGCGTGGAACCTACTTAAGCTATTGGCTAATAATTCACCCAGTTATTCATATATTTTGGTGACGGCAGTGAATCTTTCATTATTTCCCGTACCTGCCTCCGTAGCATGGTCGGTAGTATTCCGATATGGTGTAAGAGGTCCTGGGTTCGAATCCCGGTGCGGGCATGGATGTTTGTGTCTTTTTCTAAGGTTTAGTTAGTTTTTAAGCCGGCCCTCACTAAGCCTGAAAAGTGCATAAAACCAGGGAACCGTTAATAAACCCTCAAGAATATAAATTGTTACTTGTTCCGGTAAGCATCCAAATATGAGAAGAAGCATATTTTAATTTCACATATTAGCGAGCATAATTATTAATATGTCAGTATCACTGGCTCTAATGACAATATCAGATTGGTCGACGATGTTACATGCAGAATAAATAACTTTAGTATCGACCTCTTCATGCAACTCACAACAGAGATCTTCAGTAACAGTTAATTAAACTTTTCCGTTATTTGTTTTGTAAGATCGACAATTTCAGAAATTCAGGTGAATCAATGTATTGCCAATGAAGGGATCAATTTCATCATTTGTCCAATGTGCGGAAAAAAATTAATTAAAAATTCTCTAAAGTCTGTGTTTTTCATTTATTTTGTAAAATCCGCTGGCCTGACCTGATCAGACCCGGAAATTGAAAATTGAATTAGTGGTGCCTCTTTTCGTAGATGTCGCTCGTGGTCTTTAATCGAGGGATGCCAATACTGATCAAAGATTACATCGTTTCAATTTGCTGGATATTTAGTTATCATCTGCAAGAATCGTTTGGAAATGCTCCCAAACTTTTTGGGTACTTCTTTCATCTCATCTAATATGAAAAATTCATCTCTTAAGGGCGCGGTCTACCGCAATTTTCATCACCATTTTTTTAAATTTTTTATTTGTACCCGATATTTTTTTTTCTTATTTTAGACACAAAATGTGACTAAATTTGGCTCTTATGAAATTTTTTTATCTCTTATAGTTTTCGCGTAATGGCTTGTTAAAGTCATATTTTTGCATGTTTCCGTTTTAACTACACCAAAACCAACTGATATACCAAACTCAAAAAAATCACAGTGGATAAAGACATTTCAGGCTACAACGACATGCTTATAAAATTAAAGAATAAAAATTATTTGAATTTAAAAAAATGCTGAAACTTAAAATAAAAAGTAGAAAAGTTCAATATTTTTTTTTAAAAATACAAAGAATTTTTATTCTTTAATTTTATGAGCATGTCATTGTAGCCTGCAGTGTCTTTATCCACTGTGATTTTTTTTCAGTTTGGTATATCAATTGGTTTTAGTGTAGTCGTTAAAACGGAAACATGCAAAATATGACTTTAACAAGCCATTAAGCGAAAACTATGAGAGATAAAAAAATTTCATAAGGGCCAAATTTAGTCACATTTTGTGTCCAAAACAAGAAAAAAAAATCTGGTACGAATACAAAATAAAATAATGATGATGAAAATTGCGGTAGCCGCGCCCTTAAGTAAACATCCGTGTAGCCTAGCGGGTTATGTGTTCATTACATGTATCTATGCCACCGTTTGATAATAAACTGAGAATAATAAGGTCGTTATGCTGATGTTTTATTGTTGATAGCAACAGCTGTACTCAAGACATAGACCCTAAACTAGTTCGAATAATGCCCATGAGGCGGCCGAAAAAATAAACACGGATTAGAAAGAATAGGACAGTACTGCATCATAGAAAATAAAATAGGACGGAAATCTCTATTCTCCGTATACAACGTATACCAACTACACACAGATATGCTCGCGCGGGAGAAAATATTTTACTGTCTGCCAGGTCGAAGCAATGACTGGCCGTTCTGCCTTGAAAAACACAAGATTCTAATACTATGAAGAATAACATATTTAAATTTCAATTTTCGTAAAATATTTTTTTTTTATGTTCAAAGCTTTTGCTGTGACGTCATAACCGCGGTAGTCTTCTTCCAGTTAATTTTCAAATCACAATAACAGAATGTTTTGACATACCAAAATTACAGCTTTCCTAAAATACTTTTTTAGTTCGTCAAATCGCCACACCTGTCACACCTGAGTGACGCTTAACTTACCGCGACCGGACTTAGCTAGTCCCCACCTCATGATTGTAGGTATTGAAACCCCCCGTTTCGTATGAATTCGGGTGGTAACGACTCTGCCTCTCTCTGAGCTAATTAGGGAGACAGCAGAGTTAAACATAATTCAAAAAAGGGAGGTATCACAATGTTCAGACATGTTTTGTGGTAAGGAACCATATATTTGCTTTAAACACAATATAAAAGACGCTGGGGAGGACGGACAAGGTTAAAGTCTGCAGCTCGCGCACTATAAAGTACTTCGTATTCAGATAGCCGTGCCGGACAGTCTAATGCACGTAGTTAAGGTTGACGCCTCATACCTTGTCTAACGTAGTTTGCAGTCCAATGCACCAGCAGCCTGGGTGAATCAATGAGGGACGAGCATTGCCGCTAGTCCTTAACAGTCCTCGGGAGATCCTTCGACGGTGTACCCCTTATTTCATGACTCGTCGCGCCGTCTTGTAGCTAGCTGCCCTTATCACGTCCCAGACGACAGTCTTAACAGAGCAAACCATTCAGTAAAACTCAGCTGAAAATTCACTATTCCACACCAGCTCCACATTATGCCGCTGGTGTGGTGATATATTCAGTTCCACATCGAGGCTTCCTTCTCAACAACACCGGTCAACCTCTTGTTACCCGTCGAACATTCCGTCTGCCCGGCGCGGCACACTCCCACACTCCTCGTCTATCGCGCACCAGCTGCGCGCGCAGCCTACCCTCATCATAATCAAAACGCCTCCCAGCGGAAAAGGTACAAAGCATATATTACATTACAAAACATACTACCAGACAATATATAATATTTGTCTCAGTATAATAGAGTAACTGAGGAGATTTTAGACTTTCCTAAAATATATGTTGTCTGCGAGCCACTGGCTCTTGGAATATTCTAGTAGCAGTGTTGCACTGCGTTTCATTTTATTTACATAAACAGATTGCTTTTAACTGTCATTACAAGTAGCAATTATCCCATACATGCAGCAAAACAGATATAATGGTTTCCAACATTTTTCTGCTTACTTCAACGTTGTTTCCTTGAGTAACTCAGTTAATAAAATTATTATATATATAAAATAGGATAGTAAACTCATTACAACCAATAATTTCAACTTACACAACTTCAAATCCTGTATCTTGAAATATCGTGTGATAAGGCAAGAAATGTGTATACCGGAAGCGAATATTTGAAGGTAATAATATAACAACGCATGCATTTAGGGTATTTACCTTACTGGTTGTTATAAAGTAATAATGCGCAATAAACGCTGTATTGTTGCAGCACTCCCGCGTGAGCAGACGTAGAGGAAATAACGCAACGTTTGTAATAGTGCCGTACGTTTCCTGCCATGTATGCAACCTGCGTAACCGCGCTGTTTTACAGGTGCACGCCTAACTGTGAGCAGAGCACATATGTCTCAAGTGTGTAGCACATGCATCCCTCGTAAATGCGAGAAGCCGATCTCGCACCAAGTCTCATATCATTAAACGTTTTATATATGTCATACGGTACAACATAGAGCCATGCATGTATACCCATTAGACATATATGGATATGTACATATTTGCTTTATAGTTGTTTTTGTGGAAGAATTATTTGTTTCTCGAAATGTGTGATTAAAACTGTTAAATAAAAATTAGTCTTACACATTTCACTTTGTTCTGTAATGTGATAAAATCTATGAGATATTAGATCGTTATATAACACTCGGTATCTTATTAAATATTTGTACTTAAAATGTTTGTACTAGATCGTACGTTATTTGAATTTAAGTGATTATTTTTCCTTTAATTTGTCTTATTTTATATAAATTATATTTTTTTAGTTAAAGCAATTAATTTTCTAAAAATAGACATAGCTGCATTTGTAAACGCAAATGTCGTCAGTTTGCCAATGTTGATATGTTTATTTTATTAATAAATGTATAATGTATAATTACCATAGTTAAATGTAAGAAATGGCGTACGCCTTAATTTCGCCATGTAAAACTTAAGATGTAAATAAAGTAAAATTAAGTAAATAGAGACACAAGATTTCTGTAATGGCCTGTTTTTGTTTTATGTCTTACTTAATAAAAGTTAATTCTCTTATTCATGCAGTAACATAAAATTAAAATTATTTTGGATCTTAAATTTAACAAAATACCACAGCAACTGAGTCAGGGTAACTCAGTAGGTAGGTGTGAACTGACTGGATTGTGAGAGAATTTTTGGTCAGCGCTAAACATAGATGTCTTCAGCGCTGCTGAGGTGTGACATGAGGTAAGTATGGAGCAGCGCCGGAATGAAATATCGGGGGAAACGGGATACCCCGAGAAAACCCGCCGACCAACGGCATCGTCCAGCACGATTCTCACATGAGAAAATCCGGGGACTGACCCTGCCGGGAATCGAACTCGGATCGCCTTGGTGGGAAGCGAATGGTCTGACAATTCAGCCACCGCGGCCCCTCTGACTGGATTGTATTGGTGCTATCAGTCACGAGACTCGAGAAGTTCGTTTTAGAGAACAATTAAGTAAATCACAGGGCACAAGGTTATTTGGACTTACTTCAGTTTGTGAATATTTCAAGGTAGACAGGACAGTTCCATTACCACGACAGACCTATATTGATGTACAACAGAATATGTGCTTCAAGCTACGAATATTAACCTCAACACAACTTTGCTACAGACTTTCCACCAATAAAAACTTGCATGTCCCGCAGTAAACACGGTTTGGCGGATAGCTGGCACGCTACTATATATATTGGTGCGTAGTATCGACATGGTATTTGATGCGCACCAAATTCGCCCTTATAGCTCATTCGCTTTATTGCCACCAACGTGCAAAACAACTTCAGGCAAACAGTGTGTAAAGGTTCAGTTGTTTACTTTCCGCTTGTTGACAGTGTAGAATATTACCGTATAGGCTGTTCACTGTAAACTGACCTGCAGCAGAACTTGTAGGCTAATTAATTAAAAATATGTTTTATTGGGCCAATATATGTTAACTTTTGAGAGTCTTGAAATGTGTACACTGATTATTAGTTACATTGAAGTTTTCATATTAAAAATAACAAATATGGCTACAATACGGCTGAAAGAAAACTTTATGCAGTGCTCACTTTATCGTGAACGGCCTATAGAACAGTGTCTATTTACGTCCTCTGTGTTTATTATCTTCTTCTCGTGAAACTTAGAAAAGAAAATACGGTTGTTTTAGCGGCATTTTAACCAAAAAATGCCATTGTAATGACTCAACTTGTAAACAGTTGGATGCTGAACCATTTGTACGTGTATTTATTCGTTAGTTACATTCCCACATTGTTGACTAATATACAAACACTTTGTAACTATCGAGCGTGACGGAGCAGTGGTAAAAATCTTGACTCCCATTCGGGAGTATCCGGGATCGATCCCCGGCTCCGTCCATCCTGATTTCGGTTTTCCAGGGTTTCCCGAAATCTCACCTGGCGAATGCTGAAATGGTTCGTTTAATAGGCCCTGATCTACTGCTTCCCCCATTCCCCTGCACATCTTCTAAGGTCTTGTGCTGTTCGAGGGGACGTAAAACAAAATAAATAAATACAGTTACTTGATGAAGTTTTCAAGAGTAAAACTTCTAGAGGACGGTGTATGCTTGGCTGCAGACAATGTCTTCCTCCTGTCTGAAGAGCACAAAGTTAGGCCTGGTATAGGGAGGCCCTGCGGCTCCCACATACATCTCGCACGCCGCCCGGTCAACGACAAATCGAATTTTCTGAAAAGTTGTCTGCTGGCCGTAGAGTTCCCCTTGTAGGCTGTGGATGGTTTAGAGAGGGAGGGGAAGTGGTGCATGTCGCCTCAGGGACTGAGATAGAGAGGAGTGGATGTATGGAAGCTCACGCCAGACCTGGCAGTGATAAGGAATATGGTCGCAGATACGAGAGAACCAATCACGAGAAAAGCCAACCTTCTCCCCCTCCTGACCTTTAGAGAGGGGGGGGGGAGTGACCTGGTCGTCACACGGTGAGCGGGCACGAGTATTCTAGGTCCACAGCTCCGTGTAACGTCATTGGTGCCGGGTTAACGTCAGTGCAACATGGGCACAAGTACTGGTACCGCGCTTGAACTGACAAAGTTATACCTGAATAGCTCACTCCTATTGTTAAAATATTCCACAAAAAATGTAACTAAAACTGATTTACACTATATATATTACTATTAAATATATATCATACATACCTGGTGTCGTTTTCATCTTATACGAAGTTTCTCATACTACAGTTTTCATACAGTGACATGTTAAAATCGAAGTATTGCCTGTTGAGTTCTTGCCTATTGCAAAGCCTTAACTAACCAACTGAAGACAAATAAGATAATTCTCGTCGTAAAAACAAGATATAACGTACACGACGGCAAGTTGAGCGTCTCTTCTAGACGTGTGCTTTGTTGAATAGTTGACCTTAGTTATGTGACAGATACTGGCTGTCCCACACCGTTGAATAATAATGACAATAGTGACATGATCCTAGGCTAACACTCCCGCCACGAGGCATATTGTTGCAAGACTCGCTATGTTTTCAAAAAATCGCCATACATGACATTGCACAGGATATTATACTTACCCCTGACAGTTTGCATTTTGAAGAAATTGGCAAAATAATAAAAACAATTGAGTATTACCAGATGCTTTCAAAATGCAATGACATTTGTACAAGTGAAAAGTGGTTTATTAATAAACACTTCACGGCTAATATTTTGGTGTGAGTCGTGTAGTTATATTATCAGTGAAAGTAAGATGTTTTTTGCAAGTTTGTAAATATTTGAAATTGACATAAGAGACAGAAATAGCCAATTGATATAAAATTTGTTCCATTACGGAGCCTAAAGGTCTGTAAATTTATTAGTAAAACTAGGAAATCAGTCGTTGTTATGACATACAAAATATTATTTTTTCTTTTACTGCAAAACAGATTTGAATACGAGAAATAGCCGGTTCCAAATAATGCCTTTTTAAAATAAATACAAATGTCAGCTATACGTTAAAATCCATACGATAACTTAAAAAATATATCAAAACTAAATTCTAAAGTAAAAGCGAAAGGGAAGTATACGTCTTTGGAGTTTGACCAAAACCTTCAGTACAGGATTATTGTAAAAACTAGAAAAACTGATGCAGAATGGCGACTAGGCATGGGTATAACTTTTATTGTCACCCGTCAGTGTCTTCCAAGTAAATTATGGGGTTTATCACGGCTACTTTTGTTAGTTTAAATAACTGTCATGAAACGATATACAGGTGTATATTTGCGGTTTTCGTGATAGATTACAACATCCGAGTGCCCAAATTTCCGAAACATGTAATATTTATAAATACTTTTCGTCTGAATGGTTTTGAATAATTTGTGTTAACATTTGACGTATCAATGCCCTCTCCCAGTTAAAAATTAAATTAATAACGCTACCTTCTAGATATTTTGACTGTAAAGTATTCTGCACCCGACGAAGATGACACGCCAGATATGTAGCCGTTTGTCTAGAGAAATTTGCATTCTCCATGCCGAGAATTATGAGCGCTTTAAGGGCGTTTCAGACACGCTCTGTCATTGAACTCATTTTGTCGCCACGCCCTAATCACACTTTCAAAGACGTCCGTGTCAGTTACGACTTTATAATAAATACAAGTTAATACTTCTCATCTCATACTACAATTGCCTTGCAGGGAAATCGGACTGTTTTAAAGTTATGGGGAAAGTTGCCTGTTTTGGCTATTTCAACCTTCGTGGAATGAATATTCGAAATACCTTAAGACGACGGAATAAAACCGTTAAAACATGGAAAACATTCTCAAATGCTGTTTTGAAGCAGATTAAATTTCAAACTATTATACGGGTGTTGAACGACAGACATGCCTCTAAACCGTTCATAATTATTTGTGGCCTGGTAAGACCGCGCCTATAATGCTGTAGTTGACCTCGATTGTTTTGCCGTGTCTGACATCGGAAAGCGAAGGCATGGTTAGGTACTGGCATACATTGCCACGCACGATAATCGTTTAATTAACATTACGCGCAAGGCATTGAAACGATATGCCATATTTCCGTCATACATATATTTGTTACTTTGGAACGGTGAGCCATTCATATTATGCGTGCCTTTAACGTATTTATTTACAGCTAATTATTATATTTTGAAATGCAGTATCCTAAAAATTTCGTTTCCAATGATGTTGGAGAACGTCGAAGTAATATTTTAGCATGCGAGATATTTGGTCACTTACAGACCATTAAATTCTAGAATGTGCTTTGTTTCGTAGGCTATAACATATTGATGACACGCTTACTTATTTACACAAAAATAATGCTTACTTGTACGCTGCTTGAAAATCCAAGTCCTCGTCTGGCGCATGGACGATGTTGTTGTATGGAAGTATATAATGTTTACGCAAAACAGCGTAACCGATTCCTGTTGCGGTTATCTACAAAAAAGAATCCACAGTTGTAGGTATAGTTATCACAATTCAACCGCTTGTGTAGCTAAAACTGATCTTTTAGACTGCTGTAATTCCGAAAATGTCAAATTTTTTTCGTAAAACGCGACATTAGAAGCAAGTGTTGACGTTTACTACAAACTATCCAAAAATAAAATATTAGGGTCACTGCTTAAAGACACATAGGGAATAAACTACAAAGAAAACCTTGGAAACCAGTTAGGAGTTCTGTGAATAGAGGCGATATGCATTTCGCCGAGCGTGGCACTCTGGTTCTTATCACCCCTCTGTTTCCACGCGTCAAACGCGAACATTTGACACCGGTACAGAATCCTCTTAAGGCCATGATCTTTCATTTATTTCAAACAATTGCAAATAACGTGAATATTTTTTAACCAAAAGCTTTGAAAAAAATTTGAGACTATATACAGTCATACGATGCAAATTTCTGCCAGAGCGTTTTTTTTTTTAAATAATGTACCGTTTGCTGGAAAAACATTATTTTGCTTCATTTTGGCTTATTTTTGGCAGCAAAATATGTGATATTGCAGGGGCAAAAATCTAAAAATCCATTGGTTGTATTCCAACAGAAAAATTCGGATACAAACGATGATATATAAGTGTTAAAACTGTAAGAATGAATTTTTTTACACGTATTAATTTGCTTAAAAAATATTTTTGAAACTACTGCAAAACTAAAGATCGATGGGGCGCCGCTTACAAGTGTGTTAGAGGCTCAGAACTGACGGAGATATAAGGGCGACCTTGAAGCGCGTATCATACGCCACATCGCCACAACGATCTAAGCCTTGAACTAGCGTGCAAGATTCCTGCCGATCGAACTATAAAATATACATTAATAGGGCGTGGGACATAATTCAACGCTAGAAGCGTTAATCTATAACTGTAGGTTTCTTGAAGCCAATTTGCGAAAATTAAACAATAGCAATCCTGGACAATAGCTTTAACCAACGTTTTAAACAAAGTTGTTTCCACTGTTACGAACTTCTGAGACACAATCTCTGACGCCAGAACCTCGTGCATTTAACTACGGCGCAAGAGATCACGCGTAACGAATGAGTAATTCTGGATAAATATTTACTCATAAAGTTGGCAAACACCATTGTTTAGGATTTTCATTGAGAATGTTATCAATATTGCCTTCGAAAAAAGCGTAGAAATCAGTTGATGATTTTAGCATTTATATATCTACAACACACTCTTAAGCTGTGATTATATAAAGTCTATAGCATAGTTCAGTGCGGGTTTGTATCTGAGTTTTAAATATTTGAAGTGCGGTAGTGTGAAAATGCCATTGTTAGGGCTCAGAAAAAATGTTTATGGTGCCTTAACATTGACATTCCGTCCTTGTCCGAAATTTTCCTTTTTTTAGTGCATTGGCACAATGTGCACATCTGAAATAATTTCGTTAAAAACGCATTTAAGGAACGCTACCACATAGTTCAAACACGTGATAGGCCGCGCTCTTTAGTAACGGACTAAATGTGGGTTTACAAACGCCCCTCAACACGAGAGTGACACACCCTAGCTGGTCCTTGCATTACTGTTTCATGAGGAAAGTCTGACAAGCAGGGAGCAATAATATATTCGCACCTTCACACTGCCGCGCCATTACTACTTGGCGTTGAGGTGGGTCCAAGCTTTTTTGTTTCCCTTACAACCAGGAGGGGTGGAGAAGTTCCACCGGGGCGTGGAGGGCATGCTGGCAGACGTAGTATGACGTGCTAAATCATGTGACTGGTGGCTCTGGCATGCCGCCGCTTCTTTCTAGTAATTTATGACTAGTGTAATAAGCACCCCTCCCTCCTCCACCCCTCCCCACCCCCTACTACTCCTCTTGGCGTGAAGGGTGAGTTCTGCTTGCAGTCTGCACCCTCTGCTGTCTCATCTCACAGTCACATTCTAAAGTTGCTCACATTCTATGTTTCAAAATAACAGAAAACAATGCAATAATCTTATATTATGTACCCCTTCTACCCCTGTATGGAGTTAAGCTAGTAAGTAAATTGCGTTACGTACAATTTCAGAAAATATAAATACATAACTATGCTCTACAAGTGCAGCAGCTTTTTTATCAGATAATTTAATAGCGCTCTTTACATTGTAATACTTTAATAAGACAACACGAACGTTGTTGGCGCAAAATTACAGTGATTGTGTGAGCTGCTGCCTTTTATTTGTGAAATTAAGCAATAGAAGGGTTCAGGATTATACGGGTACTATCTGTCATTTCATGGAAAATGTTTTAAAGATGTCTTCTTAAGTAGTTTTGCCCATAGAGTTTTATCCATCGTTTTGTTTTACGCTTAGCAAACTTATAAACCTATAAAACATGTTTTCATTAACCCACATGCGGTAAATAGTATGGACGTTACAAACTTTCTTTTTCCTTTCCTGAAAAGTCATTAAAATGTAGACCCTTATAATCCTGAACCCTTCAATTGATTTTCGGTTAAGAATTTTTCTGAATATAATCTGACTTTTTAAAAATCATCTTGTCTCTGCGTCTTATAGCTAACAAATAATCACATATAGTCACTAACATCGTAAAACTAAATCGTTATGAGTTGTTTCGATGTAAGAAAAAACAAAGTATTACAGGATAAGCACCTAACATTAGTTTTCACATTTAGTCTGTAGATGTATTTTTCAGTGTTAGTTTTGTGAAACTTTTTTCTTCCACTTTATTAAAGGATGAGACAAATTATAAAAAAACCAACCAGTATTTCTATTACTAGAGCTACCGACCAAATGGAAACTAAATGGCTGTAGAAGTCATAAGAAATATATTTAAACAGAATTTACACAATATAAAAATAATGACTTCTACATACAAGTCAGGTTACAAGATAAATATAAGTAGAAATTATGATAGTGTATGTAATTTCAGATGATGTGTTTTTACCGTGACCAAGGTGATTAATTCGGGTACGAACCTGACCATCACTTAACTTACAAACCTGGGTTCTATGTAATTTTCTGAGTTCTAGACGTTTCAAAATTCTATTTGTTTCGAGAACAACTTATAAACTTCTTTAAATTCTTTGCTAGCTTAGGTTAAGAAAAGCTCATGGTCGATCTTAGGTTTTAGTTCATTTTGAAGTAAATTACACCCGTTGAGATATAAAAAGAACTATAAAGCTGTTCTGCATAATCAACTGATTTTTCGGGAATTTATCGAACATTTACTAGATTTTTTCCAACTCTTGACGAAGAATTAAACTTGGCACGACGGCGTACTTTTGGATTGGTCTTACAAAGGAAGTCTTGTAGTAGGTCGGGACAGTTGTCTCTAGATCATCCCTCAATACTTATTCGACCACGTCCTTCACGTCCTTGAATGGCGACCACGTTCTCTTGGTTCTTGTAAGACGATCGCGACCTCTTCGCCCTCGGATGAAGCTCTCGTTCTCCTCGTTCATCTAATTGTGGACCCGTCGAACTGTAGACCTCGGAGACCCAGGACAGCAACGGACACGAAGTGGACTAGGGAATGGCCTGAACCACAGGTTCATCTTTATAATTCCCTTTATTCTTCTTCGGCGTTGACATCGTGGATAATTTCAAATGTACTTCTCCTGGTAGTAGTCGTAGAAGAAAAATGAGACCTGTCTGACGACGCGTAGGAACAATTTAGCGTCTCGTCGAAAAAATCCTCAGGTCTTCTTGACTACACGTCTGACCGGCACCATCGACGGGAACGTTCTTATTTTCCATAAAATTTTCTCAATCGATGTTCAACGAACTACTTCTCTTGTTTTAACGTCGCAACACAACTTCCAGTCAATACTTTCCTCGTAGCTAACTCCGGGTTTGTTCGCTTATATGATCAGATCAGGTCGTAATTCGCGGTACAAAATAAAATATTTCTAGCATAGATATAAAAGCTGTAGAAGTCATTAAAGTTTCAAAACACAATGCCTTATACATTCAGTACATAAACTATTAAAACTTACATTCTTCCTGGCACGTGGTAACTATGGTCATATAATAGTAAATACCTAGGTTAATTGACATATAAATCGAAATTTATACTAATCTGTAATATTGGACCAGATGCTATGTTACAGTTTCCATAATCTGACGTGGTTTTTTTTTTGCGAATTAATTTAACTTTTGTATATTCGTTCCCTTTAGAATGCTGTATACAAGTTAGGGCAGTGACAGGCCAGTCGACATGGTACGGAGAAGAAACTTGCTGTCATGAGGAACGTGTATTACAGACTTGTTCACGCTTCAAGCTGGGAGATAAAACTCGCCCAATGTCACGGCGATGCTCCTGACACACGTCGTACGACAGGACCAACACCGCTGACATTCTCGTAATGTCTGTTTCATTGCAATGACGTGAGAGTTGCCATGTTTTACGCCGAGCGTAACAAAAAAAAAAAATATATATATATATATATATATATATTTGTGAGCAGTCTGGTCTACAATACGTAAATGCTTTTCCCAGCATTGGGAAAAAACAAAGGAAGTGTTTACACTTCTCTTCTTTCAGCCACCAGTTTCACCACTGGACATATACACGTTATTCGCAAAAATCACCGACAAACTCCGGTAGGGTATTCCTCGTGAAAAAAAAATCAGGCACTTTTTACTTCAACGTAAAATAAAGGGAATAATAGACTTTTGAAAATCAAATTTGAAATCTTTAATTTCCCCACAAATTGAAAACTGACTGACGTAAACTGACATTACTCAGAATATTACTTCATGGTAATGCGGCCGACAAACCAACAGCAAACGCCAGTTGATATCTTCTACCAGTAGATATAGAATGCCGATACGAGGACAACCCCTCGCAGCCCCTACTTCACCATTACATTCAACCATCCCAAAAACAGTGACGAAATCAAAAAGTGTCGAAATGAAAAAGTGCCTAAATCAAAAAGTCACTAAATCAAAAAGTCACTAAATCAAAAAGTGTCGAAATGAAAAAGTGCCTAAATCAAAAAGTCACTAAATCAAAAAGTGTCGAAATGAAAAAGCCACTAAATCAAAAGTGCCTGAACCGAAAAGTGTCTGAACCGAAAAGCGCCTAAATCAAAAAGTGCCTAAATCAAAAAGTGACGAAATCAAAAAGTGCCTGAACCG